>JAJJWW010005505.1:0-25013 GCA_023531295.1 Papaver armeniacum
CTAGTGAGAATTTTTTTTTTTTGGGCCTCGCCCCTAATTTCCCTTATTCAAATGACATATCTTCCGAATATTACTGTGGCAGAACCTACCATGCCATGGCTCTTGGTGGTTCCAAGGGCCGTTTTAGAAGGTTAAGTAATATACATTCGGGAGTTTATGTAAATTATATTACTTCCGATTATTAGTGGCATTTTGAAATGAGAATTACCATATTCAGTAGTATTTTAAGTTAATTAAACTTCCGATTATATACTGGCCCCAAAACGAGTTTTTGAAAAAAATTCTTCAATTTTCGATTTTTGTTACTACCATAATCGGTAGTAAATTGTGTTCATTATCTACTAATTGTGTTTAATTTTTAGTACCGAAAAATTGAATTTTTTGAATCAAGAATAATCGGTAGATAACAATCATTTTATCTACCGATTCTGGTTGATATTCATCATTTCTTAAGAAAATGAGTTATAATCGGTATGTAAAATAGATTTTTATCTACCGATTATGTTCCTGCTACTGCAAATCCGAAAATTCGAAAAAAAAATCAATTAATTCTGCTAACATTAGCTAACTGTACACTAACTACCTAATGTGTAGTTATCAACCGATTATTTAAGGGCAATTTTGCCATTAAGAAAATTATTGATAAGGGGTGAACTCAATTTAGGTTTGGGTGACCCTATATGTTTTATTGTTGGCCCTAATTCCTTTCGAGTGGCCCCTAAAAACGCTAGGCTTTTAAGGTTGTACTATATGAAAAGCCTTGCAAAATTTCTTTGAAGTGACAGATACAAAGTAAAAAAAAACAACAAATCTTATGTTTTATATTGGGTCCAAGAGCATAGCTCAGTGGTATACCATCAACTCCAGTAAGGAGGAACTCAAGGGTTCGATCCCCTTCGTAGAGGTTTGTATTTAAATTAGTTGTATAGAGGGTTTTGGCGGGTTTAGCATTAGGTCTAGTCCAATTGGCTGATTTGGGTAGGGGCTTGGGTCCAGCTTTAGCCTATCAAAAAAAAAAAAATTGTACATAGAGGCTAAAAACAACAAATCTACAACATTATGAAGGAAAAAAGAACCTAGCATTTTTAGGGGCGACCCCAAAAGAATTAGGGGCGACACAAAAGACAAAATAGGTTGAAAATACTTATATGCCCCTTCATAATCGGTAGTTTAGGTTTTTTTAGCTACCGATTGCAAAATCTCATTTTTAGGGAAACTCTATATTCGGTAGTTATATGAACTATTTTGACTACCGATTATAGGCTCAACCAAATTAGAAAAATAGAGGATTTTTGCAAAATCTCATTTTGGGGCAACTCTATATTCGTTAGTTATATGAACTATCACGACTAACGAATATGGTTGGATATTTGCAAAGAGAGTCACTGTATAATCGGCAGTCATGATAACTCTTCCTTTCTTACAGATTATAGGCTCAACCAAAATTCCAAAAAAAAAAAGGATTTTTGCAAAATCTGATTTTGGGGCAACTCTATATTCGGTAGTTATATGAACTATCTTGACTAGCGATTATGGTAGGATATTTGTAAAGAGAGTCACTGTATAATCGGAAGTCATGATAACTCTTCCTTTCTTACCGATTATAGGCTCAACCAAAATTCCAAAAAAAAAAGGATTTTTGCAAAATCTGATTTTGGGGCTACTCTATATTCGGTAGTTATATGAAGTATCTTGATTAGCGATTATGGTAGGATATTTGCAAAGAGAGCCGCTGTATAATCGGAAGTCATGATAACTCTTCCTTTCTTACCGATTATAGGCTCAACCAAAATTCCAAAAAAAAAGGATTTTTGCAAAATCTCATTTTGGGGCTACTCTATATTCGGGAGTTAAATAACATAAATTCCCTATCTATTATGGTAGCATTTTTGCCAAAGGTCTACTTTAATCGGGAATCAAGATAACTTTATTTACTACCGATTATATGATAGTCAAATTCAAAAGATAAAGGATTTTATGTTGGGGATTCTTTATATTCGGAAGTTATACAAACTAAATTTACTCCCGATTGTTGATTAACTACCGATTGTATAGTTATATACCGATTGTAAAGGGTAGTTTGGCCATTAAAAAAAAACGCCCTGGAAATAACCTACCTATTGTGAAATAACTTACCGATTACGACATTTTTTGTCGTTTTGTGTCGCCCCAAAGGTCGCCCCTAAAGACCCCAGGAAAAAGAAAGTATGTTCACCGAAAAAATTCTTTCGTTAAAATTAAATCCGAGATGTAAGATAGGGAAGACAATGATATGGAATAATAAGCATTCTCCAATTCATGTCATGTCACACTCCATAGCTGCTGGAAGTCCAAAAATCTACAACATTTTTGTTGAGTAACTTTTACACATTTAACAAGTTACAACAAAATAAACCATATCATTTTCTATCTAACCCCAATTGTATAAATTGTTTTAAAATCAGTAATGCCCTGAAATCATAAAACATGAAATATAAGTATAAAACAAAATGATACTGGAGTCGATTGAGCAGAAGAAAATGGATCTAGTCAAAGAAATATCAATGTAACACAATTGGCAGGGACGGTATTAGGGGGTGGCTTACCCAGGGTGAAGCCCACCCCAAAATTTCTAAAAAGATGTTTTGTTAGTGTAATTTTTAACATTTGTAAAATTTAGCCCAGGTGTAAATTTTAATTAGCCCATTAATTATTAAGATATGATTCTGCGTGGAAGAAATCAGAAGATTTTGGAACCCTGTCCCGCATGGATTAATTTTTGAATAGCATCTCAACCGTTCAAAAGCTATAGGGAAAAACAAGTATTCATGATATTTCTTAAAATCAGGTATTGAATGGGCTCACCTATTACGTGTCAGTTTGATAAAATAAACCGTGTGTCAAATGGGGGTGTCTTGTCCTTAACTAAGCAAGCGTTTGTCCACCTTTAAAAAAAAAAAAAAGCACGTGTTTGTCCAAAAATTCATTTTTCTTCTATGAAGTGACTACAATTTTATGTATATCTATGTATAATCTAAAAATGCAGTGTATTCATGAGACAAAAATACAATATGTCATGACTTATTATCCGTATATGTACAAACTCCAAATATTTTTGCATCCCTATAATAACCTTTAAAACTAGAAAAAAATTGGGCGGCCTTTGGCCGCTAAATAAATAAGGATTATTATTTTCGATACGCAAATTATTCCTCCCTAATATTAGTTACAAGGTGAAAATTTTTGATTTAAAGCTTTATGCTCCAAAGAAAAGAGATCGTGTGGCATACCCATACTCAACTTTAAGTATATTACCGCAGTTGTCATTCTTGCAGTTGAGATAAATTAAGTTGAGAGTTCGAGAAAAAAAAAAAATTAGCCCACCCAAACATAAATTCCTGGATCCGTCGCTGACAATTGGTTAGGTTGAATCTCACGAAATTGGAAACTAACCTAACCCATTGTTGTTGTTATTTAGGCCGTGATTTATATCACACATCACCGACTAATTTTTCACTATATCTATGACAAGTAGGGTGCACATGCGTTCATAACTCGGGGCATCACAGCCAACTATCTCTTGTCTCGCCTAGGTCCGAAACACCGAGATGAAAATATTTCTTAGAAATGCTCGGCTAAATATCGGCGAGATGTTAACGTGATATCTTTCTATGCACTAGTAAGGCCACATGTGTGATGCACATGCTTGAATTTGATCATTCACCAAATTTGATAAGAATGAGAAAAAAATTATTAAAATAAAATTTAATATTCTTGTTTGTACTCATTACATAGATAATTCAAAGAGCTTTGCAAATATACCAATTTTGCAAAAATCCGATATGTATTTTAAAAGATATCTAAGTTTTAAATTTTTTGATCTATTTTTAAAACAATGGCATTCTTGAGAATAAACAAACATTGATTCAATGTATCTTTTAACCTTGAATACATATGTATAGTAGTGGTTGATATTTAAGGTCATATTAGTAATATCAAGGTTACACCAAGCTATTTTGTCCTTTTGTGACCAACCAAAATACCTCTTTTCTTTATATTAGTATAAGATTAGTATCTTTGTTTCTTTCCTAGGTGAAAACGCGTCACGAATATTTTCTATTCAGCGAATAATTTTTCCCTTGGTGATTTCGGTGAAGAAATAAGCTTTTTCGATCATCACCGAAAGTTGGAAACCGAATTTTTCCGAGTGATGATTTTAAACCTGGCGAGATTGGGGTATAACCAGATTAATTGGGGTATACCCAATAAGACAAAAAGGGTCATTTTGAAGTAAAAAAGGCTAATTAACACTAAAAAATCTGATTAGGTTAATTAATTGAGTTTAGATTGATTAATTGAGTAGATTAAAACTTATGAAATGAAATTTTGTTTTTGATTGAACTTATTTGGTAAGATTTTTGAGGAAAAAAAAATGTTTTGAGAAAATCTTTTGCAACGGAAATGAAAGCACACTACCCAAACACTTCTAAAAAGGGGATTGCAAAGCTGTTGTATGAAATCATACTCAAAATTATATCAGAAATCAACACTTTCAGTTCTGAAAGTATGAAAAGTCGCCAGGGTCGACGGATGAAGAACATGTCGATTATATCTGGTCGGCAAGGTCTGCAGATGAAGATCATGCCGCAACTTATGGCCGACAAGGTCGGTGAGTAAAGAAGATGCCGGCTTTATTAGTTTTGACACACAGGAGACTGTTGTAAATGCTTCACTAGTCGGCATCTTATTGATTTATTACCTTGCATGCTACCGTATAGTCAGCAAGGTCGATAAAAAATACCCTGCCGACTATAGGATTTTTAACATACAGAGGTGTTACAAATGCATGATTAGTCGGCAAGGTATTAATTTCATAACCTGCCGACTAAACTATAGTCGGCAAGGTATAAGAATTAATATCGTGCCGACTAAAATATAGTCGGCAGGGTATAAGGTTGAAAAAACCTTGCCGACTTTCGATCCGTTTTGATTCTTTGTTTTTTTTTTTTTTTTTTGATCTCATCGTGTATGGTTAGAGTTTAGAAGAAAGATTTTTTAATTTTTTTTTGAATATGTTTTAGTCGGCATGGTTTTTTAGTATGGGCAATTTGATCTTTTAACACCTTTTAGACACCCCTTAGCACACTAGTTTGGATGGGAATAAAATGGGTATACCCCAATTAATCTGCGTATACCCCAATCTCGCCTGGATTTTAAAGGTCTCATTATCCCTCCATAAATTAATTCATCAGCTACAGAAAGTAAGGATGTCATTGGGTGCCCATTACCCGGAACTGGATCCGGTATATTAGGGTCATGTTTTGGGTCCTAAAGTTGGACCCATTTAGAGCCGTTCCTGTGTCCAGAAGGGCCCTGCGCGAATTTTTTTCGTAGGGCCTTTTTATAGGGTCGAATTTTTTATAATAATAATGGTAAAGAAAAAGCGTCAATATTTTATTTTTAATTTAAAAAATTATAGACAAATGTGTTAGAATCTTTTTTTACACTCAACGGGTATATTAATGCATATTTTAAAATTAAAGAAAATTATCTAATTGGAACCTTTTATTTGTTGATGTCCACGTACAGGAATAAGAATGCGAAAACTCAAACGTTGCATTTGTATTTAAGTGTCTTGGAAGCTAATAAAAAACATCACAAATAGAAATAAAGAACAACAAAGACTCTAGCTCAGTGGATTGATGCACTAACCAACACTGAATCATGTGTTATGTTCGAATGTCTCTACATACTACAAAGAATTTATTTGTTTTCTTTTAAAAAAAACAGTAGGGCTAAGGGAAAAAGGCCCCTGGACAGAGCTGGGCCCTGTGCAGTCGCACACCCAGCACGGCCTCAGGTCCGTTTCTGGATCCATTAACAATTTAGGACTCGACGGGGAATTACCTAATTGGACCCGAATCGTAACAGGTCCAGGAGGACCCAGACCCATTGACAGCCCTAACAGAAAGTGCTGGGCTTTTTACGAATTGACTAATTAGATCAAAAGAAAACTCATAATCCTCATCATCTTCTTCTTATGATGGTTTGACTCTGTGTTTAGGTGTACCTATTTTATTCCCAGTTAAAAGGAATCATAGAATTAGAAACATGGTTATTACTAGTTCTTTTTTGAATTCTCGATAAACCGAAGTGAAACTAGTAGAACTAGCAGAAGCACTGAAATATATAAATTAAGAGTAACAAGTTTAGGACCCGAAGGAGCACTACAAGAACTACCATGGTTGAATTCCATTAAATAGTGGTGGTGGTGAACTGGTGATTATGTAACCACTGTTGCCATCTCTCTGTATAACAATCATCTTGAACTTTTTACTCATGGTGTTTCTTCTCGGCCGATCTCTGCCCATATCGACGACATTTTTCAACACTTTCCGTATCTACGAAATTGACCATCCCGTCTGCCTTAGTGCCGGAACCGGAATTCTCGCCGAGATTGACTACCTTTAACCCGACCCACAACTTCATCAAAATTTTTTTCTAATTTTATATATCAGTGATCAACACTGTTTTGCTGTAGTTAAATTTTGTGGCTGAATTTAATGAATCTAGGAATTCTAATTGTTTCAGTTCTAATAAGATTTAAGTTTTTATGTCTGATTTAACATTCTAACTTGATTAGAAGGGTTCTGAGAAGAAAGGCTGGGGAAAGACTGAAAAGTGACGCATGGGGGAGGGATAAACTTGTAATAGAGTATTTTGTAGTATTGTTAGATGACTGGCTGTTTGTTTGTAATCCCTGTAGAAGAATAAAATCGTGTGGGTGGAATCAAGATAACCCACGGGGAGAAATGAATAGTACAAAAAATAAAAAAAACCACAGGGCGAGGTTATCTTTTAAAAAACTAGTTTGTCGCCCGTGCGATGCACGGGTATGGTTTTTGCTTATGGGAATATTGGATGTTTGTTATAGTAAATATACTTCTAATTTTTTGGACTTATAGTTTTGGGCTTCAGTTTGGTAATTGGTTTCCAGTCGACTTATGTTTTTTCTCTATTTTTTTCAAAATTGATTTTCAATCTTTTCCCAAATAGTGAATTATTAAGCAACCTATGCGTTTTGGAGTTTTAGTGGTGTGCGTATGTATCTGCAGAGGTTGTGTTATAAGATTACTTAATAAGAATTGTATTTCCAAAGCAATGTTCAAACTTCAAAATAATACTGGTAAGTTTTAATTTATTGGTTAGAAACTTCAAACTTGCTAACACTTTCTTTCGATATTGTTACATGTTGAGATTAGAAATTTTAGCTTCTTATCTCTTTTTATAGATGAGCAGAATCACCTTGCAATCAGCCTCAAATATCTAAATGGGAACCATTTATCCGTTTGGCCCAACTTAATTGAACACTTCTTAGAGCATCTCCATTAACGTGTCTTAAAAATCCCACATGGAGGTCTTATTTAGACCCTTATATATGGATTTTATATATGTTAGAACTTTCTTCTAATGAATCATCTCCAATATAGTGTAGGGTCTTATTACTTTTTATGGTTATCTTCCTCTTTACTCTAAAGTATTTGTACTATTTTTCCGATGATTCGAAGGAATAAAGTTACAAAACATAACTTGGACGATAAATGAGAAGCTCCCTTCATGCCGCATGGTATTAAATCAACAGATCCAAGATCGACGTTAATCCCAAAAAAGTTGCAGCAGAGAAAATGGTAAAAAAAATTAGAGATTTAGTATTTGACTATGTGTTAACTTGTACGCTGAAAGACTTGTCTGGGTTCAGGATAGATTCAAAAGTAAACTGATCATAAATGTAGATGGGGATTAGAACCATTAGATTTATATGCTCTCTCTCCTTTTCCTCTCTCCACTCTAGCGATTAGGTTTTTTCCTCTCTCCACTCTAGCGATTAGGTTTTTGGAAGAAAAAAAAAAACCATTATGAGTTAAACATTATTTGTGTAATATGGAAAAATAATATTTTTGCCTTACATTTTACAACATATTTACGTAACGACAATACATTTGGATTTTCACATACAGGTTTCAAAAAAGCTATCTATTGAGTAAGGAATGTTTCAAGGAGTGAAATACATGAGTATTAAGGAAAACGTTAGTCCAAATCTGTAATGGTTTGCACAAAATACTTTATGAGTTGGGTAGTGAGCTTAACTTGAACGAAACCCTTATCGACAAAGAGTACATGAGTATCCAACATGGGCATGAGTGGTATTATCCTTTGCTCCCGTAAAATGGTTTTGATAATTGCGGAGATGCATAGCAGTAACCTGATTTGAAACAAAAAAAAAAAAAAATGAAAAAAAAAGTTATTATCCGCAACGACTTTACAAATATGCATGGTGATCCTAACATGGGGATAAAGCGGAAGGAAACTAAATAGGAAAACTTCGAGATACTTACAGTCAGAAGTTCTCACTGAACTGGAAATAAATATTTCACACACATTTTGGAAGAACAAAGTACATGAAAAATGTTATCCTTTCAATACATATATGGTTAATTTTGATTGAAAGGTTATACATTATTTTCATATATAATGTATAACAAATCCAAATAACCCGAGATATTGGATCATACTTTTTTTTTTCTTTTTTTTCATACATTATTTTGTCCTCTTGTTTGTTGTTCAAGGTATATTGGTTCATGTTTTGCAACTAACTTCATTAGGATTAAAAATACTATCAAAATAAATAAACTGGTAGAACATCATTAAACTGATACTACAATCGAAGCTAATATCTGAGTTAGCCTGCAAGAAAATAAATTAAAACAAAAAAGGTTAAAATAAATACAAACTCCAAGACGCATCAGGGAAAAAATAACAAACTCCAAGGGAGATAACAGTCGAAACACCATGATAATAAACTTCATCTTAGCATTCTTACATATCCTAGTGCTGGGCGCAAAGGATTATCTTCTCTGTCGTTGCGAGATACACATGATGATTTGTTATTATCAACCTTCAAGACCAAGAGCTTGGTTGATCCGGATTCCATGTCGAACATTAAAAATAGCACGTCAAAAATAAAAAAAAAAAATTGTCCATCATACATAAAATAGTGCCAAAGCGTCTTCCCACTCCCTATCCTCATCCTTATCAAAGTTAGAACTTCTATCCTTCTTCTCTTACGCACCCCATAGTACAAAACAATAAATATGAGTTGCATATATCTATAGTCTACTTACTCACAGTGATCAAAAATACATCCCCGATAAGTAAAAACACTCCATGTTCCGCTCCTCCGATCGGTTCAAATTGCAATAGCTATCAACGATTAATGGCTTCGATAAAAATAAAATAAAATAAGTCAAAAAGCACACCAAGTCACCCGATATCCACCAAAAATACATAAACTCATGAAACACCCTGACTAAAGAGACAACTAACCAAATCATTCTCAACCTAAGATAAACCATGCATGAAAACTACAAATCTATTGGGATAACATATATACAAAATAAATAAGGCCACCAAGACGAAACTGAATTACAATAGTTTACCTAGTGATTTGTATCAAATGTCAATGGCATGTCTTTGGCTTATATCAACAGGCTACGTCGATCATATTTCCATTGGCATGAGTAGATAAACTAAACATAAAGATAATCAAACTCATCAATACTTAAACCAATAACCAAGATAATTCGGCAAAATTCCATGATTAATCAATCAAGGTGTACCTGAAGCAACTATACTTCTCATAAACTTTGGTGAGAGAACTGAAAGCATGCACTCGATTAGGACCACACGATCCAACGAAATTAATGACATGCAACCGGAGGTTTAAAATAGATGCCCATGAAATATATTCTCATTAAGAACATTAGAAATCCCAGTTTCACATCACTACTACACTGCGAGGAAGTATCATCACCATCTACAAAAATAAAATCAAGAAAATATAGCAAGAGTACCAAACAACGAAGAAAATAGTCAGGTAAAATGTTAGTTTTAATTTTTATTGACCCAGCTCTTTCCGCAGTTTAAACTAATAATCATGCACCACCTTAAGCTCAAAATTTGATAAAAAATCAAAACAACTAAGAACTCATCACTGTTAGTCGAAAGAAGAGAGTAAGAGAGACGCTGACCATGTTATCGATGAAATCATCACCCGGACCATGTTATCTATGAAATCATCACCCGGACCATGTTAACTGCCAATGGAACATAATGAAATTCAATCTCCCAGAGTGGTATGAATCCTGAATCCAAAATCAGAAATCTGGTGTAAATCAAAGTAAAAGCCTCATCATCAAATATATAAGAGCGATAAAACAAAAATTCAAGCGATTCATTATCACGTAAAAGATTCAACTTAATTGTAATAGAAAAATGGAGACAAAATATGTATAAAAGATTCAATAGAAAAACGGAAGCAAAATCACAGTCACGGGAAGAGAAAATACCACCTCGGAAGACTGCGTCGAGAAAGTGAGAGACTGCGCCAAGAAAAATAGGGTTTTGGCTCCGGTTCAACATCTTATATAGACACATGCTGGAATAGGATGGAAATTTTAGCAGGCTTGTTTAGAAACATTAATCATAAAAATATAGTATTTAAATTCCATAAAGATGGAAACAATATTGATCAAAATCCAAAAAGTTACCTAATGTTTTTAATTTTGGATAGCCGAAAATTTATTTGTTGCAGTATTTTGTTCAAAAAAATATTATGCATATCCTGAATTATCTTGGAATACAATTCTATTAATTTTACCAGAAAATACTGTTTATAGGAAAAACTCTCCAAGTTTAGAGTTTTCTGGAAAATCGTGTTTTTATTATTAGGATTTCTTAGAATATATCTAAAATTATTTTTGTTTTGGACACTTTTTTGTTTTTATCTTTTAATGAAATGAGTAAATATTAGTATGAAAAAATTAATATAATTCATGATTGTACTTTTATTATCGTTTTGCATAACCTCATGTTCAAACACTCCACGGTTTTGCACTAACGATTTTTCTTTCTTGATTATTTGATAGGAATAACAATCAATTATTATATGGAAGAGAAAGCATGCCTCGATCTGCGGGTAAGTACCTACCATTTTATGTACTTTGATTTTAAATTTTAATTAACGATTTAGGATTTGATCAAAATCTCTCTTAATTTATTTGGAATCGTAATTATAAATTGCTATTAGGATCAGCTGAATTATTATTAGTTAGGAATTGTAATTAGGATTTATTTAATTTTAAAAAGTGTAATTGGACATTGGACATTTTTATTTTTTTTCTTTTATGGTTGATTTAATTTTGTGATGAAACTGCGATGGTAAATTCATATCTTGATATGATTTTATTTTCATTTCATTTTTTGTTTTATTTTAATATTATATATTTAATTATGATGAAATATATTACTCCCTCCGTTTCTGGAAAAGAGATATTTTCATTTTTTCAATTTAGCCTATTTTTAGGCTAAAATGAAAAAGTGAAAGTATCTCTTTTCCAAAAACAGAGGGAGTATAATTTTTTTTATGTATTTTTAAAAATGATATTTTTTATTTACTTAGATAAAAAATGATTTTGCATGTGATTGGCCGAAAGATATATTATGGGATAAAATATATTCTCTTGTAATTTTTTTCTCGAAATGCGATAACATTTCCAAAAAAAAATAATGGTGGGGCCAGAATCAACCAGAGACTCCGATTAACCACGGCGCTCGAAAAAACTCTATTTTATATAGAGAATTTTAGATATGTATATCATGGGGAATTGTAGGGGATGGTAAATCTAACGGCTGAGTATATATAAGACCTGGATAATCCAACGGTCAATGTCACTTATATTTGCAAGAGTTTCGATCACGTTGCTCGCATTAAAAGGGGGAGGGGTCTCACTCTTATTCATCAATTTTAAGTTTTCTTCAATATCTCAAGGTTGTGTTCTTGATATCAAAAATATATTTATATGAAATCTATATTCATTTGGTCTACCTAAATCTAACTAAATTGAAGTGTAATTTGTAAATGGAGTTGAGAAAGATAGATGGGAAATAATCGTTTGGTCTTATTTTAAGTGGATACCAACTGGGGAATGTTGGTTTTCCATTGGTTCTATTGGATCACATGGAACCTACATGTAATAGCACAACGTCAATACCACAAACAAGAAACACTTACAATTTCGGCAATGTAAAAAAATTTATCGACCCTGCCGAACACTGAGTTCTGTTATGTAGTCTCCAGAAAAATTTTAGGGCCTTGCCGAACTCGATCTTTATATTTTCTATGGTAAAGTTCGGCAATGAAATTAGTTAAATCGACTAAACCGAACATATTGGTTCGGTTAGCTACTCTCTATAAAATTAATTTGCGATCTTGCCGAACACAAAGTTCGGTAACAAAAGTATTTAACTCGACTAAACCGAACTTTGAACTGTAAACTCTATAAAAATAGTTCGGCTACATTTTCTGGAAAAACATAACAGAACTCTCAAAAACCTCCTGTTTATGGGTAAAAATCGTTTCTGCCGATTTCGGTAAATTCGGTAAGTGAGTGAGAAACTGGTTCAAACCTTAAACAAATGTGCTGCACGTGAGCACTTTATAGATTCGAGAGATCAATCTGTACAAGTCCGGCCTAAACCAAGAAATGGTCGTTCCAGACTTGCTTCGGTCACAAAGTGGAGGAGAAGGGTTGATTTGGGGAGGGAAGCAAAGAAAGGTGTTGATGAGAGTAGTATCTCGACTTGTATCAGAAAGTGAAAACTTAGGAAGCTTGCAAGAGATGAAAGCTTTTTGGGAGAGCTTGCAAAGTTGCCTTTCTGAGAATGTAAGTGTAGTATATTTCTCCCGACCGAGACTTGTTGTCTGGTGGAAATAGGTAAGACCTATTTATACAAGTCGAGATTGAAACGTACTCTCGACCTCATGAAGGAAGAGAGTAAAGGGTGAAATAATGGGAGGAGGTGGTAACCGCATGGTTTAATGGGTGAAAACGTTTTTCACCATTATTTCCTCTTTTATTTGACCGCTTTATTCCTATTCACGCTTTCTTAATTGTGAGCGTAGTGTACGCTCGCATCTTTGTGACCGCCAAACCAAAACCCTAAAGAAGCATCCCCGCTTTGTGTTGATATCTCGTTGGTTGCGCCTTGAGTGCAAGTGGTCCGCTAATGGCGCGTGTGGCATGTGCCAATGGCATGTGCGGAATGCCTTGGTGGTAGGTTGCATGGTTTTGGAAGTTGGGCTACCAGCGTGTGTGTTTGGCATGTGCCAATGGCATGTGCGGAATGCCTTGGTGGTAGGTTGCATGGTTTGCAAGTTAGGCTACCAGCGTGTGTGTTTGGCATGTGCCAATGGCATGTGCGGAATACCTTGGTGGTAGGTTGCACGGTTTGCATGTTAGGCTACCAGCGTGTGTGTTTGGCATGTGCCAATGGCATGTGCGGAATGCCTTGGTGGTAGGTTGCACGGTTTGCAAGTTAGGTTACCAGCGTGTGTGTTTGGCATGTGCCAATGGCACGTTCGGCCATGTTGACCTAGTTGCAAGTCTTGCAAGCCTAGGGCGCTATATTTGGCGTGTGCCAATGGCATAGCGGCTTGGAATATGGCTTGCGGCATGTGTTGGCATGTGCCAATGGCATGTGCGACCATGTTGACCTAGTTGCAAGTTTTGCAAGCCTAGGGCGCTATATTTAGCGTGTGCCAATGGCATAGCGACTTGGAATATGGCTTGCGGCACGTATTGGCATGTGCCAATGGCATGTGCGGCCATGTTGACCTAGTTGCAAGTCTTGCAAGCCTAGGGCGCTATATTTGGCGTGTGCCAATGGCATAGCGGCTTGGAATATGGCTTGCGGCACGTGTTGGCATGTGCGGCCATGTTGACCTAGTTGCAAGTTTTGCAAGCCTAGGGCGCTATATTTGGCGTGTGCCAATGGCATAGCGACTTGGGATATGGCTTGCGGCACGTATTGGCATGTGCCAATGGCATGTGCGGCCATGTTGACCTAGTTGCAAGTCTTGCAAGCCTATGGCGCTATATTTGGCGTGTGCCAAAGGCATAGCGGCTTGGAGATTTGGCATTGTTGCCATGGTGTGCAGTATGCGGCTTGGTTTGGCATTGCTGCCATGGTGCGCAGAGTGTGGCTTGGTTTGGCATGGTTGCCATGGTGCGCAGAGTGCGGCTTGGTTTGGCATTGTTGCCAATGATGCGCAGAGTGGGGCTTGGTTTGGCATTGCTGCCATGGTGCGCAGAGGGCGGCTTGGTTTGGCATGGTTGCCATGATGCGCAGAGTGCGGCTTGGTTTGGCATGGTTGCCATGGTGCGCAGAGTGCGGCTTGGTTTGGCATTGCTGCCATGGTGAACAGAGTGCGGCTTGGTTTGGCATTGTTGCCAATGATGCGCAGAGTGCGGCTTGGTTTGGCATTCTTGCCATGGTGCGCAGAGTGCGGCTTGGTTTGGCATGGTTGCCATGATGCGAGAGTGCGGCTTGGTTTGGCATGGTTGCCATGGTGCGCAGAGTGCGGCTTGGTTTGGCATTGCTGCCATGGTGCGCAGAGTGCGGCTTGGTTTGGCATGGTTTCCATGGTGCGCAGAGTGCGGCTTGGTTTGGCATGGCTGCCATGGTGCGCAGAGTGCGGCTTGGTTTTGGAATTAGGGTTCTGTCTTGAAAACCTAACTGTATTTTGAAAAAAATACCCCTATTAATTATTTACACCGAGTTAAATGCTCTTAGTTAATGTGTTGCGGGTAACACTAGGTCATGGGGTTTTACGATTTTACCCCTTGTCTAAAAACCACCATCAACATTAAGTCCGCTTAGCTCGGAACGGGGGCTTTGTCATGAGGTAAGCATAAGATGGTGACAAACTATTAAAAGCAAACCGTAAAGAAAATTGAAGGAGGCTTGTCCGACCTTTTATAAATAGGATTTGGAATCCTTGCCTCTGGTAGTTTTGCACAAATCGGGAGGCTAGCACAATTGGTGGGGCCGGTGCAGCTTGGGCGACGTTGGGAAATTGACGCGAGTTTAGGAAACTGAGCGTGCTAGCTGGGGGGACCGGCGCAAGGTGGGGAAGCTGTGCGTGCTTGCTGGTGAGGCCGGCGCAAGGTGTGGAAGCTGTGCGTGCTTGCAGGCGTGACTTGGGCGGTCATTGGGAAGTCGGTGCAATTGGTGGGGCCGATGCAGCTTGGGCGACATTGGGAAGTTGGGCGAGTTGGGAAACTGAGCATGCTAGCTGGTGGGACCGACGCAAGGTGGGGAAGCTGTGTGTGCTTGCTGGTGGGACCGGCGCAAGGTGGGGAAGCTGTGCGTGCTTGCTGGTGAGGCCGGCGCAACTTGGGCAGCATTGGGCGTTCTTGTGAGCCCGCACGATTTTTGGTAAAGGGAAATCCTTCCCTATTTCAGAATCTTCTTGCCCACATATATATAAAATCCCTTTCTCTCATCTTGCACCTTATTCCTTTCATTCTTTCCTACTAGTGGCAGAGTCACAAAGAAAAACCAGCTTCTAGATATGTCTTCCAGTACTTCTCTTGTTTCCCTTTTTATGTAGGTGTAAACCCTAAGAGTGGGCATTTATATATTGCGCATATAATTTCTTGGCGTGTCTCTTGTAGAAAATATTGTATGTATGCGCCCAAGGGAAATATTGCATATATTATTCGAACCCATAGGAAAGTGCTCCATATATAATTTTGAACCCGAAGAAGGATATTGCAGACGCACTTGAGCTCGTATAAAATCTGCGTATAATTCTCGAACCTCGAAGCAAATCTTTGCATGTGCAGTTTCGAACCCGTAGAGAATACCGTATATGAATCCGGAAGAAGAATACTGTATATGTGCTTCATATGACTTCGAACCCGTAGGAAATATCGCATATATGAATTTTCGGTCCTGAAAGAAATACTGCGCGTGCAATTTTTGAACCCGTAGAAAAATGCTCCATATATAATTTTGAACCCGAAGAATGATACTGCAGACGCACTTGAGCCCGTATAAAATACTGCGTATATAATTTGAAACCTGAAGAAAATACTGCGTGTGTATTTTTGAACCCTGGAGAAAATACTGCGTGTGTATTTTTGAACCCTGCAGAAAATATCGCGTGTGTATTTTTGAACCCTGGAGAAAATACTGCGTGTGTATTTTTGAACCCTGCAGAAAATACCGCGTGTGTATTTTTGAACCCTGCAGAAAATACCGCGTGTGTATTTTTGAACCCTGGAGAAAATACCGCGTGTGTATTTTGAACCCTGGAGAAAATACCGCGTGTGTATTTTTCCCTGGAGAAAATACCGCGTGTGTATTTTTGAACCCTGGAGAAAATACTGCGTGTGTATTTTTGAACCCTGGAGAAAATACCGCGTGTGTATTTTTGAACCCTGCAGAAAATACCGCGTGTGCAGTTTTGAGCCAGTAAAGAATACGCCCTTTCTCTCTCTTTTTTTTTTTTTTTGTATTTCAGGTTTTCCTTTGTTGGGCGCGGTTATGTGTCAGGGAGATAATTTTGTCTTTCTCCGTGTGCAGATATCTTGTTACTAAGTTGTTATGAAGAAACCGGTAAGATGTTACCCGAATGGAATTTCGCCTCATCGAAAGATGTCCATAGTTCCAAACCAAACACGGATGATGAATTCTTCGTCAAAAACTTGCCTCTCGCTCGGAAGAATCACCGGTGTTTCGTGCCAATTTTGTTAACCGGTGGTGAAGATAAAAAGAAGACACGTTCGGTTCGCCCAGAGAACACCATACGGTTCTGTCTTCATAAAGGGGTATATTCCTCTTCCAATATTGATTTCAGGATGTGCCAAAGCCCATTGCGTTCTTTTGATAGATGGGTTGAATTCATGGTGATGTTTCGAAGGGAGAGGATGGTGCTGGAAGGGCGCAAGATGTTAGCGCTGGCAGGATGCAAATTGTTAGCACAGAGTGTGGTACTGTGGCTAGCATGCGCGTGCGGCATGTGTGCCGGGTATGTGCGTCCGGTAAGCGCGTCTGGTAAGCATGTCTAGTAAGCGCGTCTGGCAAGCGCGTCTGGCAAGCGCTTCTTTTCTTTCTTCTTCTGTTTCTTCTTTTGAAAAATGTCTAACTCAAGTTCGCAGGAGGAATCCGGTTCGGAGGATGATTCTGGGGTAGAGCCACATGAAAACTTGCCTTTGGTGACCACCGCTGGTGACTTGGAGATGGGCGTTAGCCAATTGCCGGGCACAGGTGTGGCTCAAACGACGGATGATTCTCTGATGGTTGCTGCCGTAGACATGGAAGAAGACCCTTTGCGAGTCGTGAGGCCAGGTGCAGGCGCCCTTTTTTTTTGATCCTCCGTACTTGGTTCCTTATCCAAGTCATGTGCTAGTTGGCGGCTTCAGCGTGCCGGCTAAGCACGAGGCGTTGTACACCAGAATCTGGGAGAAGTACAGACATATGGCCACAACCAAGAAAGTTACTAGTCGATTTGCACTGGTTAAGCGTGTGGAAGAGGCTTTATCTTCCATCGAGGATATGCGTGAGGTGGCTGGTCACACCGTTTCTGAAGACGTTATTGCCGACTGGGAGCACCATCGCGACGTGTGCGTAGAAAAGGAGTTCAACACTTCGTGGTTTGTCGAAGGCCTTGCTGAGATCCAAAAGTTGAAAGATGCAGCAATCGAAAGCCTTTCCGCCGAGGAGATTGCACGACAGGAGGTGGAACTCGAAAATCTTTCCAAGATGTTGACTATAAAGAGAGCGGCTCTTGAAGATGCAAAGTTGACTTTTTCCAAGAAGAGCAGACTTCGTTGGATGATTTTCCTTGAACGTTTCTCTATTGATCTTTCATTTAGGTTCTTTTTTTTTTTTTTTTTTTTTTGAAAGACATATTGGATGTCCGGTTCAAAGCTTGACCTTTGATAGACAAACTAGTAGCTTTTTTGGGTGTTATATTATTTCGGGATGAATGGTTTTGATAATATGACTCGATTATGTTTTTGAAAGGAATATTGCTTCTATGAGAGTGTGTGCTAGCAATTGGCACAAGACTCAAAAGAAGATGACGGTTTTACTAGGAACCTAAAAATAGATCGTATATCTTGCGCAGTCTAAATTTACTCACTTCATAGGTTTTGTGAACACGCCCTCTCCGTGTAAAAGGCGGCTTTCTTTGGTAGCATCTTGACAAGTCCCCAATCGTTGATAGCAAGTCCCCAATCGTTGAGTCGGATCGAGTGGTAGCATCTTCAAGTCCCGGTTTCTTGTGTAGTTTTCCCGATAACCGGTTTTCTCGTGTTAGTTTTTGCAAGTCCCCAATCGTGGCAAATCCGAGTCCCAGTTTTGGTGTAGTCTGGTAGTTGGGCGTCTAGCAGTTGAGTCGGATTGAGCGGTAGCATCTTCGGCAAGTCCCCAGTTTTCTCGTGTAGTAGTTTTAATTGAGTCGTGTTCCCTACCATCTTGACATCCGGCACTACACCAAATTTTGGGATTAGAAACGCGGGCAGTTACTAAAACGGGTTGTAATGACTTTGTTGCAAAAGTGGGTGTTACATTTTTTTGTAAAGTCCCCAATCGAGGCTTGAGCAACATCTGGTAACAACGAGTTCCATGAATTTTTTGCAACAAAGGTGTAACGTTTAGAGTCATTACGAACTTTTTGTAACAACAAAAAAATTACTGGCCAACCTTGACTGGTCAATATTGGCTGAGAATATCGAATTCAAAAATAATTTCTGCAAAAATCTTTCATTCGATTCAACCAAAATCGGTCAGCATTCAACAACAATAATTAGTCTTATTCTTTTAACAAGAACAACTTGGAGAATTCCTATGTTTTGAGGGAATACAATGGAATGGAAACTTATGAGAATTCTAAGTTTTGAGCATTTTGGTGAAGCCAATCGGAGCTACGCATCTTCAATCCATAGCCACTGCAATTGAAGTTAACAAAGATTATGAGTATCCGATACAAATGTATCTGGGTACCACAACAAACATACTAAGATGATCATGAGACCCAATTTTTTGTGACTCGACATAAAATGTTCTATGTTGTAGTTCATAAATGGATGGGTGACCTAGTTTGTGTAAACTGAAACAAAATGTTCCTAAAGATGAGATTACCCTGTTGGTGGATCTCCCTTTTCAGATGTTTCCTGTAGAAACTTATCATCATCGGCATCATCTGCACATTTCCATAATAGTTCAATTACATCCATGTGACCAAGTCTGACCACTGCCACTAAAAGTTTTCTTCCTTGTAAACATATGTATGTCTTTGTCTTGATCCTGTATTTTGTCAAATTCAGAGAAATTCACATTTGTAGAGTCAAAATTTGTTGTAAAAGAAACTACCAACATAAGTGGTGCACACTACATATAAATGAAAAAATAGAGGTTAATCAGATATGCTTTGTTTAACATGTGGGAAAAATTTATCAAACACATTCAGTATCATTAGATCTAATATGATTTTTCTCATACAGTGGATATAAAGTACAATGGACAAACAATATAACAAAATTAAGTCATTGCACGTAAATGTAGAGAATATATAAACTTAAGATTTGCGTCTAAGTCAATACATTGATAACATGAATGTATTGCCAGTTCTATTACAATCCCACGATCTATGCCCTCTCCTCTACAATGATGCACGCCACGGTCGTACCATGGTACCTACATGGTTGCAATTTTCACACTTTTGATTATAATATTTCAAGAAAGTAGGCTTTCTACGTGGTTGTATACGCAAATAACCTATCGTGTGCCGAGTAAGAGTACCTCACCTAAAAAGACATAACTTGAGTAAAAGAAAACACATAGAACTGAAACAACAAGACTCTTATAATTGTTGTACCTCAGGATTAATATCTTCTTTAATACGAACAAATTCCTAGCAGTCAATTGACGGGATTAATCTTTTCGGGGCTTTATAACTTTTAGCCACGATGTAGGTTTCTCGGAAATGTGAAAGTCGGTTTCGTTACGACGACACTGCCAAATATTTTGTAAGCAGGACAAATGGGGAATCAGATATCTGTATCACGAAAAAAGGGCAAAAGTATAATACTAAGGATAAGGAAAGAGAAGCCTTAACTGCTGAAGACAGTAAAGCATGGGACTGTAATCTCGTTTGCCGTCGAACATCTATACTGAAGACAAAGTAATCAATACTCACCACATACATACATAATTCAACAAGAAACCCATACATAATACGGTGAAGATGTTGCTACATTAGGAATATCTAATGATAATCTTCCTACTGACACTCATAATCTTTTAAACTGCTAGATGTTGTAATTGTAACCTGTTCAGTCTTTGGATTTTCTTTTTTCATGTTTTATCTCAAAAAGAAAAAACAATAAGAAACTCATCATACCTTAGTGACAAAAGCTCCTTCGGGTGATAAGAATTTCAGAGCGAGTTTAATAGATTGAAAGCCGAGACGCCCGATCCCAAGGAGTAGCACCAAGATCGAAGATAATTCACCGCCACGCATTACAAGATAAAAACCAGTAAAACCATTTTCAGTCATATGTTCTCGTATAGTGTCTGCATTCAGAAGCAGTGATATCTTCTTGAATTAAAATTGCGTCCGGAATAGGTTTAATTGGATGAAGACCAACACCAACAAATAACAAAATAAAGGTTAATCAGATATGCTTTGTTTAACATATGGGGAAAATTTATCAAACACATTCAGTATCATTAGATCTAATATGATTTTTCTCATACAGTGGATATAAAGTACAATGGAAAAACAATATAACAAAATTAAGTCATTGCACGTAAATGTAGAGAATATATAAACTTAAGATTTGCGTCTAATACCTGTCTAATTCTTTTTTGAATTTTGACTCCACTGCCTCATGTGTATCAAGCATGTATGCCTTTGTCATATCCAAGCCTGCAAAATTTCATCTTCAGGTGGGGAATATGTGGCAACTACACTAAACCACTGAAACGCTTGTCCTTTTGAGGGTCATACTTCTTAAGAACAATCAAGTTCCACCATCTCAGTGAATTTAGCTTATTAGTTGGCAAATTCGGTACTTATGTAAGCAAAACAAAAACCACTAAAAGAGAAGGGCTAAACGGACAAAAGCAACAGAGAGCATTGAAACTTGATGTGCACAATTCGGTTTATCCTATAAAGTCAAAAATCATCCTTCCTTGGCTTTCCTCACTACATTCACGGCAAGGGGTTTCCCTTCCGTAATGATAAAAAAAGAACTACCCAATAAGAGCAATTTTCATCAGAAAATAAAAATGACAAGGATATCAAAATTGAATACAGAATTAAAACCCTAGACAAATCTCGTTTCTATAAGCACCAACACCCAAATTTAACTTGTTAGAACTACGATTATATACTGAAAAATTAAAAATAAAACACAATTATGTTCAATAGATCTTTCATAAAAGAATCTGAGAATCAAAATCATTAAAAGAGATAAGATTACGAATACATAGAAAAATTAAGAGCTAAATCATCCTAAATCAACTTACCATTAGAGAAACCCTAAATCAACTTACCATTTCTGCTGAGTTGAATCAACATTTGATTTAACAACACCACCATGAATCACCGGGGATCTCAACAGATCCATCATCTTCTCATGATTTCTTCACCTCAAGAATAAACCATAACCCTAACCCCTATCCACGATTCATCACCTGAGAACCTAAAACTCCTACTTGTGATTTATTCTCTATTTTCCTATAATCAATAATCCGCCGGAGAGAAGAAGAGAATCGAGTGAATGGTGACGAGAGGAAATACCCAAGGATAAGGAGGGGAAGAAACATCCTCTAGCTCATTTTGGGTGGGGTGGGAATAAAAAATTCACGTGTGGTTGGCACACCCACAAAATGCAAGACCAAGGTGTGACGAAGCGTGTGGCTGGCATGCCTAAAAAAATTCGTAACGGCTGCACTCATTTTACTAAATTGAAGTCCTTCCATGTTACGAAATAACGGGCATTTGTCAACGGCTACAAAGCTACAATTCTTGTTACTAATCCAGAATTTGGTGTAGTGTGGGTCGAAGAACGAGATCGACAGTCGACGATAGATCAATCCTCCCGTGGTGGTCGCCAATTGTTTATGGGTAAAAATCGTTTCTGCCGATTTCAGGTAAATTCTGTAAGTGAGTGAGAAAGCGGTTCAAACCCTAAACAAATGTACTGCACGTGAGCACTTTATAGATTCGAGAGATCAATCTGCACAAGTCCGTCCTAAACCAAGAAATGGCCGTTCCAGACTTGCTTCGGTCACAAAGTGGAGGAGAAGGGTTGATTTGGGAGGGAAGCAAAGAAAGGTGTTGAGGAGAGTAGTATCTCGACTTGTATCGAGAAAGTGAAAACTTAGGAAGCTTGCAAGAGATGAAAGCTTTTGGGAGAGCTTGCAAAGTTGCCTTTACGAGAATGTAAGTGTAGTATATTTCTCCGATCGAGACTTGTTGTCCGGTGGAAATAGGTAAGACCTATTTATACAAGTCGAGATTGAAACGTAGCCTGACCTCATGAAGGAAGAGAGTAAAGGGTGAAATAATGGGAGGAGGCGGTAACCGCATGGTTTAATGGGTGAAAACGTTTTTCACCATTATTTCCTCTTTTATTTGATCGCTTTATTCCTATTCACGCTTTCTTAATTGTGAGCGTAGTGTACGCTGCATGATGTGACCTCCAAACCAAAACCCTAAAGAAGCATCCCCCAGTTTTGTGTTGATATCTCGTTGGTTGCGCCTTGAGTGCAAGTGGTGCTGCTAATGGCGCGTGTGGCATGTGCCAATGGCATGTGCGGAATGCCTTGGTGGTAGGTTGCATGGTTTTGCAAGTTGGGCTACTAGCGTGTGTGTTTGGCATGTGCCAATGGCATGTGCGGAATGCCTTGGTGGTAGGTTGCACGGTTTGCAAGTTAGGCTACCAGCGTGTGTGTTTGGCATGTGCCAATGGCATGTGCCAATGGCATGTGCGGAATGCCTTGGTGGTAGGTTGCACGGTTTGCAAGTTAGGCTACCAGCGTGTGTGTTTGGCATTTGCCAATGGCATGTGCGGAATGCCTTGGTGGTAGGTTGCACGGTTTGCAAGTTAGGTTACCAGCGTGTGTGTTTGGCATGTGCCAATGGCACGTTCGGCCATGTTGACCTATTTGCAAGTCTTGCAAGCCTAGGGCGCTATATTTGGCGTGTGCCAATGGCATAGCGGCTTGGAATATGGCTTGCGGCACGTGTTGGCATGTGGCAATGGCATGTGCGGCCATGTTGACCTAGTTGCAAGTTTTGCAAGCCTAGGGCGCTATATTTGGCGTGTGCCAATGGCATAGCGACTTGGAATATGGCTTGCGGCACGTATTGGCATGTGCCAATGGCATGTGCGGCCATGTTGACCTAGTTGCAAGTCTTGCAAGCCTAGGGCGCTATATTTGGCGTGTGCCAAAGGCATAACGGCTTGGAGATTTGGCATTGTTGTCATGGTGTGCAGTATGCGGCTTGGTTTGGCATTGCTGCCATGGTGCGCAGAGTGCGGCTTGATTTGGCATGGTTGCCATGGTGCGCAGAGTGCGGCTTGGTTTGGCATTGTTGCCAATGATGCGCAGAGTGCGGCTTGGTTTGGCATTGCTGCCATGGTGCGAAGAGTGCGGCTTGGTTTGGCATGGTTGCCATGATGCGCAGAGTGCGGCTTGGTTTGGCATGGTTGCCATGGTGCGCAGAGTGCGGCTTGGTTTGGCATTCTTTGCCATGGTGCGCAGAGTGCGGCTTGGTTTGGCATTGTTGCCAATGATGCGCAGAGTGCGGCTTGGTTTGGCATTCTTTGCCATGGTGCGCAGAGTGCGGCTTGGTTTGGCATGGTTGCCATGATGCGCAGAGTGCAGCTTGGTTTGGCATGGTTGCCATGGTGCGCAGAGTGCGGCTTGGTTTGGCATTGCTGCCATGGTGCGCAGTGTGCGGCTTAGTTTGGCATTCTTTGCCATGGTGGGCGAGTGCGGCTTGGTTTGGCATGGTCGCCATGGTGCGCAGAGTGCGGCTTGGTTTTGGAATTAGGGTTACGTGTTGAAAACCCTAATCCGGTATTTTGAAAAAATACCCCTATTAATTATTTACACCGAGTTAAATGCTCTTAGTTAATGTGTTGCGGGTAACACTAGGTCATGGGGTTTTACGATTTTACCCCTTGTCTAAAAACCACCATCAACACCTCCATTAAAGTGTAGTTCGATTACCTACGTCTGCTGAATTTAGTAACCAAACTGCACATCGAGAAAGGTTCGGTTCCCTTTTCTGCAGACTAGATAACCGAACTACTTTGACCTAACCGAAATTTGTTCCTGATATTTTCATTTTGGCCAAATTTTTGCACAATTCAAGCTACATTAACTAAATATGAGACATACCTGAGTACCCATTGCTTCATCTTCAGGTTGTGGCTGATAAAATCCATCATTTGGTTCGTTAGCTTGAGTTTGGGGCAAAACGCTTTCATCATCAAACAAATAACTCATATCCGGATCATTAGAAATATTGACAAATACACTAGGAGGTGAAGGGGGTTCTGATTCTGAGGATGAGGTATCATCACAAGAATCACCCATATCATAATTACTAAACTCAAAAAAAAAGATTTTTCGGGTTCACCCATCTTCTTCTTCCTATTTCATTCTTCTTCTTCTTCTCTCTCAATAATAATGTTTATAACAAAACAATCCCATTAATAACTCACTAATCACTAATCACTAACTAATCAGTCATTAATCATTACACTAACACTAATTAATCATTACACTAACTTCAAATATCCACCCCAAAAACTTAAGAGTAGTCCCCCATTTTTTGAGTAGTCCCCAAAAAACGGCGATAGAAATGTGTGGGTTTCCAAAACTCAAAACTAATTGATTGACAATGGGTGGAGAAGGTCCGCACCTTATATTTATGATCTGGAGTCTAAGGGATTAAGCAATGAGGAACTATTATCTCCACTAGCTAGTAGCAAGGCTTTTTTTTCTTCTTCATTTTAGAAAGATGTGCTCTCAGAGTCTCAATGGTCGTAGTTTTCAGAAATTTTTTGAATATCTAAGAAATCCGATTCACATGACAATGTATA
>JAJJWW010005506.1:0-76888 GCA_023531295.1 Papaver armeniacum
AGCAAATCTTTAAGCTTATATTACGTAGAATCTACGGAATTTTTAGGAAGAAGAAGAAATAGAAAAAAAAAAAAACAAAAAAAACAAAAAAAAAAAAAAAATTTACACCTTTTATGGTGACTGGTTTTGTCTACCCCGCGTCTAGTTCTCTCGATTGATGCTCGCTTCTCTTCTGCTCTATCCGAAAAAAACCAAGGGAATCCAGGTACACAAAATTCTGAAAACTCTCTAAGTCTCCTGATTTTTTTCTTTGATTACTAAACTAAGCATTTAACAACCATTATCATTACATCTCTAGTAATATATACATTAAGAATTATAGGGGAAACTGCCAATTAGTGCTCATATATAATCATCTGAAATCCTGATTAGTTTTAATTCCACTTACGTGTTAATAACCTTAGATTAGCTAACTTGTTGTGCTATCATATATCTACCTCACCTAGTTACGTATGCATTAAACATAAAATTTTACACTTCTCGATTTCTAGTTGGTTATCATTTCATTTGTGCTAGTTATCTTAAACATAGCTTAAGTTTGCAATTATCAACATCATGAAAATTCGGCATGGAACACTCGAGGGTGTGGCCAGAAAAAAACTCAACAACATCTTTATTCAATTCTTAATCTTGAAAAACCAGATATTTTGTTTCATGCTGGAAACCAAGTCTCAGAGGAGCTTGATGAGAAATATTCTTTCGTATTTTCCAAACACCCACATTGTAGACCCAGATGGAATAGCTGGGGGACTAGCAATTGCATGGGTGGATGGCTTTCATTTTGAAGTGGTTCAATGGAACCTTAACATGATTAACATCATAGTTAAAAATAACTTCCACTCTCCGGAGTGGCTACTGACATGCTTTTATGGTTCACCAAAACATGATCATAAATTAGAAGTGATGGGTTATCTAGAAGATATATCACAAAGAGTTAATTTCAATAAGATGCCATGGTTGGTAATAGGAGACTTAAACATAATCTTTAATAGTGAGGAAAAACAAGGAGGTTTACCCTTTGATAGGAAAAAAGTGGAACCAGTTTTAAATCTAATTCAGCGAACAGGTTTAGAAAACTTAGGCTTTAAGGGGAACATTTTTACTTGGAGCAATAAAAGGGAAGGATTAGCTAACATTAAACAAAGGCTTAGCGGGGCCACGGCAAATGCAGGAATGGAATATTGAATTCCAGAAGAAATTCTTGAAAAGCTTAGTGGCTATAGGCCTCGACCATGGGCCTATAACCTTTCCTTGAATCTGAAATAAAATTATTTGAGTCCCATGCTTTTAAGTTTTACGATACTTGGTTGAAGAGGATTCTTGTCTTCAAATTAACCAAAAGCAGGTCTTGGAACAACACAACTTACGTGAATCAGGATGTTGCTGTAAAACAACATCTCTACTTTAGGAAAAAAAGGCATTTGGAAAAGAGATATCTTTGGAAAACCGAATAAAAAAATCAAAACATTCTAAAACTCAAAAGAAAACCTACCAAGCAAGAGACTCGAAGGGGATGCTAACAATAAATTGATTGGAGAAAAGCTGATAGAACTAGAATATCTTTATGACACTTTCGGGAGGAGATAGCCAAACAACAATCTAGAAATAACCTGATTCTTTACAGGGAAAGAAATACGAAATTTTTCATGTCACCACTTTAAAAAGAGGAAAGAAATAATATCGACTGCATACATGATAGTCAAGACAAGGTTGTCTCTTAGAAATGACATAGAAAAGCGTCTTTGGTGATTACTTTTAAGCCTTTTAAAAGCTTAAGCTCGGAAAATGAAATCTTCTCTCACATAGAACCATGCATATCACGAGAAGAAAACACAAAATTAATGAAACCCCTTACACTCTGCGAAATATGGGAGGTAGTTAAAAAAATTAAGCCGATAAAAGCGGCGGGGCCGGATGGATTTCTGTTGCTTTTCAAACAAAGCGGGAAGCGAGTTGGTCAGCGATAGTGCTTGATAGTTCAAATTTTTTCGAAACACAAAAACTAAATCCAGGACCCTAAACAAAAATTTCTTGTTTCTTATCCCTAAAACTAAAACTCCAAAACCCCATTTGAATTTGACCGATAGGGCTTTGCAACACACCATATAAGGTCATTGCTAAATTAATGGTATGATTCAAAAACTTTTGGAAAAGATCACATCCCTGTGATCTGCGTTTCCTCTCCTGCAGACGGATCTTTGGCAATATCATAATTGCCATGAAGTAATTCATTCAATGAAAAAAAAGTAAAAAGAAAAAGCTGGGAACATAGGCGTAAAAATCGACATGTCGAAAGCCTTTGATAGATTGATTGGAATTTTTAATCGAAACATATGACTTTTGGTTTTTAGAGAATGGTGTGGCTAATCTTTGATGTGTTTCCTCCTCTTCTATAGTTGTTCTTCTTAATGTTTGCCCTTGTAAAATTCAATCCTTCAGAGGGATTAGGCCGAGGAGATCCTCATCCTTACCTTTTCATTCTGCGCTGTGGAAGTCTTTTCACGTTTACTTTGTCACTCAGAAACTCGTCAAAAAGTTCAGGGCATTAAATTGACGCCTAAATCCCCACCAATCTCACATCTGTTTTTCGCAGATGATCTTCTGCTATTTACTAAGGCAGATCTAGGAAGCTGTAAGAACTTGATAGAAGCTATTAACCTCTTTAGCAAAGAATCAGGGCAAGTAATTAACTTTGCCAAGTCGGGTTTGTTTTTTAGTAAAAAGGTTCATAACAAGCATCAGGGTATTATATCTAGGCTCATGAAAATAAAAAAAATTAACATAAAAGATACACATCTGGGGGCTCCTCTATTCATAGATAAGTCTAAATTAAAAACTTTTGATAACATAATTGAAAAAATGGAACAGAGAATAAAAACTTGGCTTGGGAAAATCTTATCTCAACCAAGTAAAATGGTATTAAACAAATCAGTGCTTTCTAGCATGCCCATCTTCAGCATGGGCTGTTTTGTGCTACCAAAAAAAATAACTAAGCGTATCAACGATATCCAACGAGATTTTTGGTGGGGAAAACACACAAACTCTAAGGGTATATACATCAAAGCTTTTGACTTCCTTTGCAAACCTGTGGACCAGGGAGGATTGGGGTTCAAAGAAGCTAATAAAATGAACCAAGCAATGATTAGCAGAATCGCTTGGCGATTAGTTAGTAACCCTGACGATTTATGGGCACAAATACTAAAAGGAAAGTACTTTAAAAAAACTGGTGCATTACATTCCAAGAAGAAATCACAAGCCTCTTGGGTATGGAAATGCATCTTGCAGGGTATCGAACACATCAAAAAATATACCATTTGGGAGGTGGGTGATGGAACTTCAATAGATATCTGGCAAGATAGATGGATACCAAATAGGAGAGAGACTTTAGCTAACTCTTTCCCAAATAATAACTCCAACATAACACTTGTATCACGATTGATTGACTGTGAAACAAAGAAGTGGAATATTAACCTGTTAACTTCTATGTTTGATTCTTCTTTGGTCAGGGAAATCTTGAACATAAGGTTTTACTTAACTAAAGAGGGATCGCTGAAAAAAGACAAAATCAGATGGCTTCTTACGAATAATGGAGAGTTCTCTGTGAAGTCTCTATATGCCAAACTTCAAAACTTGAATGATTCAACCACAATTCAGACAAAAAAATTTTGGAAGAAATTATGGACCATAAACACTTCTCAGAGAATCAAGCTCTTCATCTGGAAATGTTTACAGGATTCTTTACCAACTAAAAAGAAACTTGGTTCAAGTAGAGATGGGGATAGGAATTGTGTGTTTTGTCAACATACGGAAGAATCTACTTTTCATCTGTTTTTTTGAATGCGCCTATGCAAAAGAAATTTGGGCACTTCGGCCAATGCCTGCGCAGGGAGTATCTTCTAACACTGTTTCTACACATACTTCTTTCTTAGATATGTATAATGAATGGATGAGGGGAGATCTGAACTCAATATCCATGGCTTTAGCTGCAACTAAGTGTTGGTTCATATGGAAAGAACGATGTCTCAGAGTCTTTGAGGACAAAAGTAGAACACCAGCTCAATTGGCTAAAGACATACAAAGACATTATGAATATTGGCACCCAATAACACAATTACCAGTCATAACACGAAACAGTGTCAGAACTCAGAATCTGATTTATTGGACTCTGCCAATAAGAAACTTTTATAAATTAAACTGTGATGCTTCTTGGGTTTCTGCTACAACTAATGCTGGGTTTGGATTTGTTTTGCGTAATTGGACAGGGACCTTCAAAGGAGCAGGGATGGGCAGTTGCAGGGCAGAATCACCAGAAGAAGCTGAAGCTATAGCCCTGCTGCAGACTACAACTTGGGCCATCAACAACAACTTACAAAATATGGCAATCGAAGGAGATAATCAAAACACTATCAAGTACCTACAAGGAAAACAAACCTCAATCAAATGGCAATGTGTAGCCATATTAGGCAAGTAAAGAAGATGGCAAGCTGTCTAGAAGATACTAGAAGATTTGTTGGTCGACAAGCTTGAGGAGTATCATAGCAGCAGTAGAGCCACATTATGGCTAGAGAGTGTCTAGAAGATACTAGAAGATTTGTTGGTCGACAAGCTTGAGGTTTCCTAACTTTGATAGGATTCCTAGTTTTGTTTTTATTAGTTTTGTTTTTATTTTGAGAAGTTAAACTCCTATAAAAGGAGAAGATTTCTAGAATAGAGAGGTAGAGAAAAACGAGAGAAAAGAGCAGCCATGTTAATAGAATTGTTATTGAGTTTTCTTTCAAAGAAAAAGAAGTTAACGGTATCGTTTGTATTTATTTTCTTTGTGTTCTTTCAATCTTGCCTCAAATCAGTACTGACTCTAGGTACCACTGATCGATTACGTATCAAGTGGTATCAGAGCCATGTTCTGACTCTTAGGGTTAGTTGTGGTGCATGGTCTTAACACGAAAACAGTATACGCGATCAGGAGAAGCTACTGTCGTTCTGCCAGACACAAGGAAACCTAGAGGAAGTACTAAAGCCGAGATGGGAAGTGAAGATGACAAGAATTCTAAACCAACAAACGAAGATAAATTTGCAAAGCTTGAGCTTCAGATACAAACTTTATCGGATACCTTCGCGGAGTTCATGCCAAGCATGGAAAAAGGGGTACAAAGGAAGATGAAAAAGAAAGCTCATCGGAAGAAGAAGAAGAAGACGAAGTAATAAACAAAAATCCATATGGAGGTCTGAAAATTGAATTCAAGCTTGAGATCTCTGATTACGATGGAGTCATGGAAGCTGAAAAACTTGATGGTTGGTTAGACAAGTTGGACACATATTTCACAGTACACCAACTTGTTGAGTCACAAAAGATCAGTTTTGCAAGTTTGAAGTTGTCAAACCATGCGTCAACATGGTGGAAAGCTTACAAAAAGAGTTATGATACAAAACACATGACGTGGCAACAATTTAAGGATCTCATGAGAAAACACTTTTATCTCGTGGGTTATTTGGATGAAAGATGGTATAAGTGGCAGCACCTCCGACAACGATACCAACAAAGTGTCCAGGATTACACTACAGAATTCTACAATCAAGCTTTGGCCTTAGATGTGGATATTACCAGTGATGAGACTTTCCGGAAATACAATGGTGGACTCGTAGATTATATACGTAGGGAGTTGAAACTTTTCAGTGTACAAGACATTGAAGATGCAATAAACAAAGCTGTGGCCATTGAACAGAAGGTTAAAGGTAATACAGGATCAGACAACAAGAGAGTTGTTACGAAGGGAGAAGACAGGACCCAAAGAAGGGTTGAGAAGAGTAAGAACAAATCTCTACCAGCTGAACGAGAAGAAAAGGTGTGTGAGCATTGCAAGGAGAAATGTCACATAAAAGACACTTGCTGGGCTTTTTACCCCCATCTTAAACCTAAGAAACTGCGTGAGTCGGAAGGTCAAAGAAGTTTTAAGAAAAACACCATGATAGCAGAGGCTATTGATTCCGAAACAATCTTCAAATTAGATCAACCAGATCCAAAACTCATGTTGATGACAAAGCTTACAGACACAGAGCAAGAGAATCTTCATGAAGAATTATTCCATGTCAAGATTCAAGTAAAGCAAAGCATCGTCGAGGCCATCATCGACTCTGGAAGTCAAAAGAACTTAATTTCAGAAAAAATGATGAAAAAAATGGGATTATCAACCACTCCACATCCAAAACCCTACCCATTGGGATGAATACAGAAGGACACTAAACTCCAGGTATCAACACAGTGTCGATTCAAATTTGCTATCACTTATAAGTTTATTGATGAGATTGTCTGTGATGTTGTACCATTGGATGTAGCACATGTTATTTTTGGAAATCCATATTTGTGGGAACGTGACGTTGTTCTTTATCATACAGAGCGTGCTTATCTATTTAAAAAAGATGGAAGAGAATTTCGAATTCTGGCTAGCAAAACCCACTTACCCATGAAACTGGTTACCACAAACCAAGTCAAGAGAATGATCAATGCTTGTGGTAACTTCACCTTATTATTAATCAGGCCTGTGACCATAGGGGAAAGGAAATTAGTACTGCATACGACCCTTTCCAACAAGCAAGAAAGTGAAATAAGTTCACTAAAGAAGAAGTTTGAGGATTTATTCCAAGAGGAAGTTACCATACCACCTAAGAGAAACGTTGAGCATGAGATTACACTCATTGGAGACGCCTCCTTACCAAACTTAGGGTTATACAAAACTTCTATAATTGAGTCTGAGGAAATTAAGAAACAAGTACAAGAATTACTTGAACAAAGAGTAATAGTTCCTAGTTGCTCTCCCCGTGGCTCTCCAGTTCTACTTATTCCAAAAAAAGATGGAGGATGGAGAATGTGTGTGGATTACCGGGCTCTAAATAAGATCACAATCAAGAATAGATATTCGTTACAAAGGATTGATGATATTCTTGATCGACTAGGGGATGCAACATATTTCACTAAACTTGATCTCAAATCTGGATATCATCAGGTGTGGATCAAAGAAGAAGACACATGGAAAACTGCATTTAAGACTCGACAAGGATTGTTTGAGTGGCTCGTTATGCCTTTTGGGTTATGCAATGCACCGGCTACTTTCATGCGACTCATGAATGAGGTATTACGAACTTTCATTGACGATTTTGTCATCGTATACTTAGATGATATCTTGATTTTTATCAAGACATGGGAGAAACATATAGTACATGTATCCAAGGTATTGTCCGTATTAAGAGAAAATTCCTTAAGCTTAAACGAGAAGAAATGTGAGTTTGGTAGACAAGAATTAGTTTTTCTTGGATTTGTAATTGGAAAAAGGGAGATTAAAGTCGATCCAGGAAAGGTTGTTGTTATCTCTACATGGCCAACACCTAGGAACATTACTGAAGTTCGGAGTTTTCTGGGAGCTTTTTAGTATTTACGAAAGTTCATACGACATTTTTTCTCAAATTGCAGCTCCCTTACATGGTTCAACTAAGGTCAATACATTATTTAAATGGGAGCCTAAACATGAAGATACTTTTCAATTACTGAAGAAAAATATTTCGGAGGCACCCGTGTTGACATTGCCTAATTTACAAAGGCCTTTAGAAGTGTAGACTGATGCGTATAATTATGCTTTAGGGGCAGTATTATTACAAGATGGAAAACCAGTCGCATATCACTCAGAGATGTTCACAGGACCAGTTCAAAATCATCCTACGTATGATAAAGAGTTGTATGCCATGCATCAGGCTATGAAGCATTGGAGACCATACCTGCTGGGAAAGCAAGTTGTGGTTCATACTGATCATAAACCATTGCAGTATCTCCAGACTCAATCTAAGTTACAGCAGGCTCGACATATGAAATGGGCATCTTACTTGGAACAGTTTGGTATTCACATCAAATACAAATAGGGAGTTAAAATAAGTTTGCTAACATGTTATCCAGGCCACCTCCTAGTATGGCTTTGTTAGTGGTAATGCAGTCCGAACATTATTACCAAGTGATTATGCTCAAAAATATGAGGGAGATGAAGATTTTGTAGAAGAATACAAGAGAATAAATCAAGGGCATTCAAGTGAGTGCCGTCTAGTGGATGGATTAATGTACAAAGGCACTGCTTTATGTATACCGCATGGTGAAGATAGAATTCACTGGATAAGAGAAGCACATAGTTCTCGTATAGCTGGTCATTTTGGTATGGAGAAGACATTATTAAATTTGAAGCGGTATATGTATTGGCCAAAGATGCATCTCGATGTCTCCAAGTATATTCGGGGGTGTGTTCTATGCAATACCTCAAAACCATATAATAGGAAGAGAGGATTGTATTTGCCATTACCAGTTTCTACCAGACCATGGGAGATAATTTCAATGGATTTTCTAGGAGGTTTACCAATGACTAAAGCAGGGAATGATTACATATTTGTTGTAGTTGATAGGTTCAATAAGATGATCAACTTGATTCCTTGTAAGAAGACAATGACAGGGGAGGGTGCAGCTAAGTTATTTTTTCACCATGTTTGGAAGCATTTTGGGTTGTCAACTTCCATCATCTCTGATAGAGATAGCCGTTTCCTAGGTCAATTTTGGACCAAACTATGGAATCTGATGGATACAAGACTCAAACATAGCACTGCTTTTCATCCTCAAACAGATGGAAAAACAGAGGAAGTAAACATAACATTAGTTCATCTTTTACGGGGATATCACTCTAAACATCCGAAGACTTGGGATGACATTCTACCTTTTATAGAATTCTCTTTTAATCGAGCTTTTCATGGAACTACTCTGAAGTCTCCTTTTGAAGTTTGTCTAGGCTATTTACCTCAGTGTCCATTTGATATGGGATTTTCCATCTCATAAGGTATCGTATCAACAGAAGAAGAAGACACTAGATCTCAGAAGTTTATTGAGAAAATAACCAAGATACATACTTTAGTAGAAACCCAACTACAAAAGTCACAGGCCAAGTACAAGGCTAAACATGATAAACATCGTGTTCCTTGTAATTTTTCTAAAGGAGATAAAGTATGGTTACGTATAGGGAAAGAGCGATTAAAGGGAGAAGGGAAGAAGCTCAAACCTATACGTTATGGACCATTCAGAATCCTGCAGCAATTTGGAGATAATGTTTTTCAGGTGGATTTACCACCCTATATGCAGATGTATTCTGTCATTAATGCAGAATATCTGAAGCTATTTGAACCTCCATTGCTTAATGAAGAAGATGGTCAAGAATTGAAACTACCACCTGTAGAAGACTTGTGGATAGAACGAGAAGAAGTTCTCAAAGAAGATTGCATTGTCGAGATAGAAGTGACGCCCACCAGAAGAGGAGACCATGTAATGTTTCGTGTGGGGCGTGCAGGTCAAATACCAAGTAAATCAAATTGGTTCAACAAGGAACAGGGGGAGATTGAGTTTCCCCACCTTCAGTTCTGAGCTTACACAGGAGTTTCAGCTTTCCAAAATGGGGAGCGATGATACAGGAGTATCGTAGCAGCAGTAGAGCCACATTATGGCTAGAGAGTGTCTAGAAGATACTAGAAGATTTATTGGTCAACAAGCTTTAGCTTGATCAGCAAGCTTGAGGTTTCCTAACTTAGATAGGATTCCTAGTTTTGTTTTTATTTTGAGAAGTTAAACTCCTATCAAAGGAGAAGATTTCTAGAATATAGAGGTAGAGAAAAACGAGAGAAAAGAGCAGCCATGTTAATGAAATTATAATAGAGTTTTATTTCAAAGTAATAGAAGAAGAAGAAGTTAGCAGTATCGTTTGTATTTATTTTCTTTGTGTTCTTTCAATCTTTCCTCAAATCAGTACTGACTCTAGGTACCACTTATCAATTACGTATCATACTGTTAGCGCTTGAATTCATATGGTCCAGTTTCTGGCTAATGTGTTTAATGTCCACCTAACTGCCAGTCAATTGTTTAAGTTTGTTAGAATGTTATGTTCTTCAACCTCTTCAACAACAGAAAGCATGTTGTTTCCATTATTGCCTTTCTTAGTTTTGGAATTCATTCAATCAAGAAGAAAATATCAATAAAAAACAAGTTCTTAATAAGATTGATAATAACAATTCATAATTCATCCTTACAGGGAGAGTACAATTTATAACACAAACATAATAACTTCCTAAACTAATCTGTAACTGAAACTAGGAAGTTACAACCAAGTTGTGATATCCTAACTGATGTCTGACTCAGACAATTATTCAAATACTTAATGTACATATATAGATATTGTGCAAACTCTAGCACATAACATTTCTCCACCCCTAAAAATTGCTTTTGTCCTCAAGAGCAAAACCTGAAAAACGAACCTTGAAGTCCTTAACATTCTCCCAAGTAGCATCTGCAGGACTAAGACCATTCCAATGGATTAATACTTCGGAAATTCGTTTGCGAACATGGCGGTCTAAGATTGCCTGAGGTGTTGGAATGATACATCCATCTTCATTGGTTACTGTAGGTAATGCAGTTTGAACTCCGACATGTTGACCAAGCTGCTTCTTTAAAACAGAAACATGAAAAACAGGGTGAATTTTAGAATCATCCGGCAGTTGCAACTTGTAAGCAACACGACCCACTCGTTGTAATATCTTTGTCACGACCCAACTCTTAAACCTGCTTAGCTAATAATAAAATAACCTAAACCTGAAGTAACAGAATCTAGATCTTCTAACTTAAGGAACGTAAATTCATAAAGTAAAACAAAACTAATACCCAAACACTCTGATACTTCATAGATGAAAACTCTCAAATGATATGAATATGCTAATGTGTTGTTTTACAGATAAACGTTCTTAATCTGCTAAATCTTCGAACTACGAAACAAATATCTTCATGCGCGCCATCTCTTCTGAAAACTGAAACTGAAGTGGGAACGAGTGAGCTCATCATCCCAAAGGGGTGCTCAATGGAAACATATAACTCTCATGTAATCATCAACATGCATCACAGTTCTACTAAAGAAATATTGTAAACATATTCACACACAACATAGAGCAGAAAATTGCTTCAACTCACCTCCCCAGATATTACGTCCATAGTGGCAATATCCGTGAAAGATCCACCACCGGATGGATCTACGAGAAACGAATTAAACAACATAAACATATGTTATCCCAACCTCGTCTCACTCAATGGAGAAGAAGATGCTAGGAATAACTCCATTCTCAAATGATAGCATGAATCCAGGTACCGTAAGATATTATCGTGGAATTCGTACACCTCATAAATCCCAATGTCACCATCTAAGTCTAGAATATAATATGGTTTTGATTACTATGATCTGACCCCGCACAACAGGTTCACAAAAAGCCCAATCATTATTCGTAGGACGAAGTCTCCAAATAATGACCATATCCAGTCATGAACCTAGAATTTCTTCCTAAGTCAAGGTCATAGTAACCCAGTCATACTACTAAGACTGCACAATCAAGTATAATATGCACATGAGTGACTTCCCCAAATAAAATAGTATATATAATAATCAACCGAGGTAAAGTCGGACTACTAGGTAATAATCAACTGGGGTAAAGTCGGACTACTATCTTAAGACAATAAAATGTAATAATAATCAACCGGGGTAAAGCCGGACTACTATGTAATATTCAAACAACGTAGCATTGCCATACTAAACTTAGCCAAGAGCTATGGGGAAAACACAGATACTCTTCGCGGGGAAACCACACAACGCATATTCCACAACATACCCATTGAATTACAAACAATATGCTTACAGAAATTAAAGACTCAACATGCTCGCATATAAAGTAAACTTAATGATTACAAGAAGTTTACAGAGTTCCCACCTGATTTGATGATAAGCCACTCCTACCTCGGGATACACAATCTACTGGTTCGTCGTATGGATCGATCGTTGTTAATAAAGATCAAATGTTAATCATATAAGCACTCTAATAGTTTAGCAAGAAAACTCACAAAAGGCTCGTAATATAATTTCATACCATTCTCTAATTATAGGCTAAGTGAAATAGCTAATGGTTCTAGTTTTATTAATGGTTCCAAAACCTCGAATTAAGTGTTCCAGGCATGAATTAATATCTACTTATCCGATTGGGGTCAAATTAGGTGTCATCGGAAAGCCCTCGAAAAACCCTACAACTTTACAGAAGGAACCGAAAGCTAATTCGGACTCTAAGTGGTCCAAAAATACAAAACAAGGTTTCTTTCCCTAACCCAAGCCCATGTGCCTGATCCGACCCGACCCGTTAACAAAATCCAAACCTTACCCTGACTAACTCGGTCCTGGGTCAGACTCACTGAGTTGATCTAGCTCAGTTGACTCACTTAGTTGATTCAGCCAATTTCACAAACAACTGATAGCGTTTTTAAGCATATTCAACTTGTAAACATCATAACTACCTAACTTTCGGGGTCTCTAAATTGCACAATTCCAATCCAAAACGTACACCTGATAGATCCATAGAAAGATGGTAATATCCTCTACAACTTTGTAGTTGTAACCGGAATCCAGATCCGATCCTAACTTACCTAGAAATGTTGATTTAAACCCCCACTAACCGCCGTTCCCAGAATTTCAGACGCAACAGGTATATTTCGAAAATTCATAACTAAATATCTATAAATCCAAATCTAGCAAACTCAGTTGATATAAAAAGATGAGAGGCTCATCTACAAGTACGGTGTTTATCCAATGACTGATTCATACTTTAGGGTGACTATAATCATTCTCAAACCTAGGGCAGAGACACTTAAACCACATAAATTCATAATTATCAATAACATAACAAAGATGATTCTACTATATAATTAACAACTACCCAAACCATCATTCATCATAAAGAATTTAATCAAAAGGTTACCTTGGTTGTTTGGTCTAGTTTCCATTATCTCCATAACCATTAATCATCATCATCATCATATCTATTTAATTCCCCATCATCATTAAAACAATAATACTTCAACAACAAACCCATCCTCCCCTTTTGTTCCTTCCTTCTCTACGAATCCTTCCAATCTATATATAAACTCTTATTGATTCTATCACTCTCTTTTCTCTATTCTATAAACCTCCAAATCATCTAACTCATAAATCTTCTCTATATACTACCTTCCTCTCTTTCTCTTCTAATTCATAACTTATTCAATCTCCCTCTCTCTTACTAGCTTCATGTCCGCACCTCCCTCTCTTCCTATCTTCTCAACTAGGTGAAACATGACACAACACTTGAAATGATAACTCTCACCAAAATCTGTTTTCATTTAAATTCAAATTAAAAGGTTTACTATTTGGTATCTATGAACTACTGAGGGCTGTCTAATTCCCAAACATAGGTCCACTCAAGTTATAGGTTCGGTCAACTAAAGTCTGGTCAAGAAAATATGACGGTCAACGGTAAATTCAATGGTCAACGGCGACGGTCAACGGCAGGTAGACTAATTCCTACTTCATCTTCGGAGTCTCGTATCTTCTTCGTCCGGTATCCGATTTACACGTTTGAGTAGTCCATTTCGCATAACTTTTCGATATATATCTAATGGTACTATTTTAGTATCTCAATTATCGTTAGATTAATTTCTATTAATTAAATTTCGTCAACTAATCGAGTCTTAGCGGCTAAATCGTCTCTTGATCATCTCTAAATCGTCTCTTGACCGGTTTAATAGCGTTGACGAGCTTGAGGGTCCTTACAATCTTGTAAGGACCATAAAATCTCGGAGAGAGTTTAAGATTTCTTCTAAGGATAAGAGACCCTTAACGGTATGGTTGAAGTCTCAAATATACCCAATCACCAACCTGAAATTCTCGTTCAGTTCTATGAATATCAGAAAACTTCTTCATTCGGGATTGAGCCTGAAGTAGATTCTCTGTTAGACCCTTCATCAATGAGTCTCTTTCTTGTAATTGCATTTCTATTGAAGCAACCTGAGTTGTACCAAGAATATAAGAAAGAAGAGTTGGTGGCTCTCTACCATAGACGACTTGAAATGGTGTCTTTTTAGTCGAAGAATGAGGACTCGTATTATAGCAATATTCTGACCAAGGAACCCATGTTACCCAATTATTTGGTTGGAGACTGGTGAAACAACGAAGATACATTTCAAATGTGCGATTTACCACTTCTGTCTGCCCATCAGTTTGGGGGTGGTAAGCAGAACTGTAATTAAAATTAGTACCTTGCAGACGAAAAAGTTCCTTCCAAAACAAACTTGTGAAAGCAGGATCACGGTCACAAACAATAGTCTGAGGCATGCCATGTAGTTTGAATATTTCTGCAAAGAAAACTTGAGCCACAGAAACTGCTGTATATGGATGTGAGATAGGAAGAAAGCCTATCTACAACCACAAAGATGGTTTATTTTACTTTTGATATGGGTAAGTCGTTGATGAAATCCATTGATATGTCTGCCCAGATTTGAGTTGCTACTGGCAAAGGTTGTAGTAGTCCCGATGAAGATAAAGTCTCTACTTTATGACGTTGGCATGTATCGCAATGTTTGACACCTTATCTGATTTGCTTCCTCATGCCTTGCCAATAAAATACAGCCCTAATATGTTGAACTGTCTTATGGTAACCTTCATGTGAAGCAGAATGCATTTCTGTGACGATGGTAGGTATCAATTCAGAGTCTTTTGCGAGAAATATCATGTTTTTGAAAAACAAGACACCATCTTTGTAATCCCATGGACCTACAGCTCCATTGTCTTGAACCAACTTTACTAAATGTTGTAGTTGTGGGTGTTCCTTTACTTACGCTTTAATTGAATCCAACCAATGAGGGATGGGATGTGAAAGAGCATGGAGTGTAGAGTCATTATCCCTTCATGATAAAGCATCTGCAGCACAATTTTCACTTCCCTTCTTGTATTGACTTAAAAAATCATAACCCATAAACTTTACTAACCATTTTTGTTGTGCAGTTGTGGAGATGCGCTGCTCCCACAAATATTTTAGACTCTGATGATCGGTGCGAACAATGAATTGCCGACCCAACAGATATGGACGCCACTTCTGAATTGCCAACACTAAACCCATCATTTCCTTCTCATATGTAAACAAAAGTAGATTTCTACCTTTTAGAGCATGGTTGTAGTAAGCTATAGGACGTCGTTCTTGCATAAGAACGCCACCAATTCCGCAACCAGAAGCATCACATTCCACTATAAAAACTTTGTTGAAATCAGGAAGAGCAAGAACTGGAGTTTGAGTCATTACCTTCTTTAGTTGCTCGAAAGCGTCTTCTGTAGCTGCTGTCCAAAGGAAAGAATCCTTTTTTAACATGTTAGTTAACGGTCTTGCAATAATACCATAATTTGTTATGAACTTTCGGTAGTAACCAGTAAGACCTAAAAAACCTCTTAAACCCTTTAATGTTGTAGGTCTCGGCTAATTTACCATGGCATTAATTTTTTCAGGATCCACAACAACTCCATCTTTGGTAATTACATGGATAAGATAATTCACATGAGTCTCACCAAAGGCATATTTTTTCTTCTTCACAAATAAATGGTGAGACTTCAAAACAGAAAACACAATTTCAAGATGCTTCAAATGATCATCCCAGTCTCTACTAAAAATTAATATATCATCGAAGAAAACCAAGACAAACTTACGGAGATATGGCTTGAAGACATCATTCATCAAGGACTGAAAAGTTGATGGAGAGTTCGTAAGACCAAACAGCATGACCAGAAACTCATAGTGACCCAGATGAGTGCGAAATGCTGAAATGTCATTAGATGCCATACGGATTTGATGGTACCCCGATCGCAAATCAAGCTTTGTAAAATAAGCAGCCCCATGTAGATCATCTAACAATTCGTCGATCACCGGAATTGGAAATTTATCTTTAATGTTTATTTTATTCAGTTCCCGGTAATCGATACATAAATGCCAAGTTCCATCCTTTTTCTTAACAAGCAATACTGGAGAAGAATATGGACTGTTGCTGGAACGTATGACTCCGGTTGATAACATTTCTGCTACAATCTTTTCAATCTCCGTTTTTTGGTAATGCGGGTACCTATATGGTCGAACACATACTGGATATGCTCCTTGTTTCAGTGAAATACAATGATCATGCTGTCGAGACGGTGGTAATTCCTTAGGTTTGGCAAATATGGAAGCAAATGATTGCAGTAGTACTTGTAAGTAATTGTCGTCTACGATGAAACCACCTTCTCCTTCTTTTGAAGCAACAACTAATTGTAGCAGTAAACCACTTCCATTTTTTCTGGTCTCGCGACTTATACAAGCCTCATTTACCCATTATTGTTTTGGACAAAAATGCCTTGCAACTTCACCTGTTTATCTTCAACTTGAAAAGACATCTCCAGTTTACTGAAATCCCAAACTATTGGTCCAAGAGTCCTTAACCACTGCACAACCCTCCAAGGATAATAAGTATAAATCAGTAAAAATGGAAACATCTTGAAGAGAAATACGCACCCCTTTACAAAGACCAGAACTATCTAATTTTTCGCCCGAAGCCACAAGAACATGTAGCTGACCTTCTGTAGATGGTCGTAAGCCAATTTTTTGTGCAATTTTGTAACTAACAAAATTGTGCGTGCTGCCTGAATCAATTAACACTGTTACTTGTTGGCGCCCTATGGTTCCTTGCATACGCATTATTTGTGGAGCATGTACACCATTAATGGCGTGAAGTGAAATTTCAGGAATTACCTCATCTACAAACCCTTCCCTAACTACCAGTTTATCAACATCTTCATCACTGTCTCCACAATCTTCACCAAAATAGCATGCTTCAATTAAGAACAACTTCTTGCAGCGATGCCCAGGGGTAAAACGCTCATCACATTTGAAACACAGTCCTTTATCTCGTCGTTCTTTAATATCATCAGGTGTCATTTTTCTGATTTCAGGCAACGTAGAACGGACAGTTGTTGTAGAGACGGTTCTCTCCGGCGTGGTTTTCCTTTTGTAATCAGTATAAGTTCCTCGACGTTGTGATTGATTTCGTGATTCATATAATCTGGCCAAAATTATTGCACTTGTGAGAGTGGTAGGTTTCGCGGCTTGGACATCGGCTCGTATATTCTCCTTTTGACCACTAACAAAACAACCAACCTGCTGGGCTTGAGTAAGACTCCCCGCCTTGCTAAGTAATTTTTCAAACTGTGCCTGGTATTCTCTAATAGAACCAGTCTGTTGTAGTTTTGTTAGATCCACAAAAAAATCTTGAAATTGAGTATAACCATACCTAGCAAGTAAGCCCTCCTTGAATGATCTCCAATTTATATAAGGTTGTTCTTGTTTGAGTATTTGGTACCACAATTGAGCATTACCATCTAAATGATAAGATGCCCATGAAACTCGCTCCTCCTCCGATACTTGATAGAAATCAAAGAACTGAGTTGCGCGGCATAACCAACTTGTAGGGTCTTCATTATCATTGTAGACCGGAAACTTGAACTTAACAGTAGTTTTGGAAGATTGTGAATTTGTTGATGACTGTCCACCTTCACTAAGACCCTGGTAGCCTCTTCTTCCACTTTGACGATTTGGATATAATGAATCACCATCTGACAATAACATGTTGATATTCTGATCCATAAGCAATTGTAACACTTTGTCCATTTTTTTCTTGTAATCTGTCCACACGACTTTCTTCATGACGTCCCTCCTGCGATTCACCTGTATCTGATACCAAAATGATGTTCTTCAACCTCTTCAACAACAGAAAGCCTGTTGTTTCCATTACTGCCTTTCTTAGTTTTGGAATTCATTCAATCAAGAAGAAAAGATCAATAAGAAACAAGTTCTTAATAAGATTAATAATATCAATTCATAATTCATCCTTATAGGGAGATCACAATTTATAACACAAACATAATAACTTCCTAAACTAATCTGTTACTGAAACTAGGAAGTTACAACCAAGTTGTGATATCCTAACTGATGTCTGACTCAGACAATTATTCAAATACGTAATGTACATATATAGATATTGTGCAAACTCTAGCACATAACATAGAACATGACCAAACAATCTAGTTTTGGATTTAAACTTTGAATATGTAGTTTTCTCTGGTCTTTCCAAGGTAAATAGCTCAAGCTTTTACAGGGTGCAAGTCATTTTTTTTTTTGCCTTCGCCTTTCTTGTGGCCTCTACATATTGATTGCGATTCATCAACGGGCTTCCAGTGAAAGTACCTGATTCCGTAACACTAAATTTCAAATTAGTGATGGGAAAAAAATGGAAATAGAAACATCAATCTCCCTGTGGTATCATTTGTTAATTGATTTAAATAACAATTATGAGCACAACACTAGTGCTGAGAGCGGAAAAGCATTTTGAATGGCGAAGACAGTTGAAATGCACATCAAATTTATCAAGGGAAAATTGGGAAAATGCGCCAATATGGATTGCAATCTTGGAAATCTGCCCCAACGTTAAAAAGTGTTGGAAAAATGCCCAACTGTTAGAAATCCCCGTTAAATCCACATGTGTGAGTTCGCACGTGCATCGAAATCCAACTATTCCATAACCAAAAATAATTAGGTAAATACCCATCTCCGCTAAGATCTAAGATAAAAGATATCCCATAGATAATAAAAGCCACTCCTTCCGTATGCAATTAATCGACATGGAGAGAAACAGTGTAAAAATTATGGACTAGGATGGTGACTTAACGCATATGAGTTGCATGTGACAACAAAAAAAATACCATTTTAACCCTCACTCTCCATCTCAACGCAATTAAAAAGTGCAATCTCGAGACACTAAAATCAACTCCACATTTCTTTATGGAAAAACACCTATGTCTACACGTGGCATGACGTTATGGTGAGATGTGTCATACCGTATTTTAAAAAGGAAATTGTTGTTGAGAACTAGTTTAAGATTGCAATTAAGAACTAGGATGGTTTTGCATGTGACTTTTATCATAAAAAGGAAATTGTTGTTGAGAACTAGTTTCAGACTTTTATCTGAAACCACGCCTCTTGTAACTATGCTTGTTAAACTTGGGCCAATTTCAAGTGAAGATTTTAGCATGCTTGATTTACTAATAGTAATTTTGTTTAATTATGTGAGAAAATTCTCACGGTCTCACCTCATACGTATTCAAAAAAAAAAAAAAACATATTCAGAAACTATAACTTATTACAACAAGTCTGTAAGACAAATCAACAACCATATGTCGAGCACCTATAGCTTCACACAAATCTGTAGGTGATTGACCTGGTTAGCCTCATAGGCCTTGATGCATCTTTACATCAACAATACTGGCCATTTCTTCAATGTCAATCACCCTTCTGGTGTCTCCAACATCATGTTCTATAACTGAAGTGGTCTCGTCGACGTTGAATCCCTTTTGATCAGGTCTTTGAAGAAGTTGTTGATGAAGTCGTTCTGCTGACCTTGAAATTTGTCAGTAGTGGTAACCTGACAAAATGATCAATAAGTTCAAGGTGAGTTAAAGCATGAAGAATAACAAGCAAAGACCATAAAAAAAGAAAAAAAAAGAAAGATAGAATTTGAATATAAGGTAAATATATAAGCTCATATAGGCTACCAGTGGAACCATAGTCATATGACCGACTAGAGAAGGAAACACATCCAGAATAAGAGAACAGTATTGACTGAAACTCGAAAAGAAGTGAACAAGGGCATTTTCTTAAGAAAAGAACAAAGACAAATATGACAAAGCAAAACCAAGACTGAAGGCTCAAGTACTGGAAACAAAGCTGATTAAAAAAAAACTGACAAGAATGGATGGGTTACGTTTTAGTCGTCAAGGGATCACATGATTGATGCAAGAAAATTAGGAGGCATTAAGCATAATAAATGTCCATTATCACAATCCATTGTGCTTCCAGATAAATCAATTAATGTTTATCAGTCTATAAACTCATCGGTTCAATCAAAATAGCTAAGATGAGTAGATAATGATGGAAAAAACTTATACATGCCGAGCACACTACTAATAGCCATGGTCTACAAGCTCTATGCATCATGGCCAGCGACGGATCCAGGATTTCATGTCTGGGTGGGTTAATTTTTTTTTTTTTTTAGCCAATACTCTATTTAACTTTTTCGATTGCATTATTGATGGCTGCAGTTATAATACCTGGTGCGACATGCTATTTTTTCTTTTCTACATATCGGGTATCAGTTCGAGAGTTGTTTCCAAAGCAAAATGCTCGGAAGTGGTTGCGGTTTTTGCTATCACGCGGCTCTTTTTGTCTTTCTGGAATGTTGCTTTCCGCTTACGCTATGTAATATTTGTCGATATACTTACATTTGCCGAGAAAGAAAAGCAAAAATGAACCGATGCAACAATGATACATCTAGGAAGTTATGTTATTCTTCACACCCTTTACTGTTTAATTTTCGTAGCATGGTGAAATATGAGGAGTAATAAAAAAGAAAAGAAAAATGACCCATGTTTTAACCGACACATAGCAAACAACATAAATACGTGTTTAGTTGGTTAGCTTAATAATTTTAAGAAACAGTATGAATACGTGTTCTTTACTTTAGTTTTTAAATGTTTTTTAAAAGAAAAAAAACTACTTTAGTCTTTGAACGACTGAGATTTAATATTAAAGGTTATATATTTCTAGTGGGATCGTGTTTCAATTTCGTTGAATTGATTTCATGGAGAATTATATCTTCCTAGTGGGCTAACTGAAATTTGTACCTGGGTTAAGTTCCACAAATGTTAAAAATTACATTCACTAAACAGCTTTTTATGAATTTTGGGGTGGGCTTAAGCCTAGGTAAGTCACCCCTAATACCGTCCCTGATCATGGCGTACAAATTACAAGGAATGGCGAAGAGGTTCAAATGGGACAATGCTGGGGATTTCGGGACCATGCAACAGTGTGCAGTAGAAGTTTAAAAAGAGAAAGGAAAAAAAAACTGGTGGATTAATTAAATTTTACATCATCCTCTCATTAGCAGGTTGTCAGCAAAATGATAGTAAAGTATTGATGAGATGTCTTAACTTTGTTTACCATTACAACAAGACAAATCACGCAAAAAATTCCAACAATATGTATCCCACTAATCACATTATGAAGCAATAGGAGAAACACAACATGAGCCTATATAATCACTAAATTTGTACACAGTAAAGTACACAAATTTACACAAACCGAATATTAATATTAATTTGTCGAACACCACTAGAAGAACCATAGAATTAAAGCAACAATCGATTAGATTAGGACAATAATCAGTCATTCATCAATACATATAAAAAAAGGGATTAAGTCAAGTACATGAACCAACATTTCAATGGTGTCATGATTAACTTCTTTTAGTAATCAGAATCAAGGTTGTTAAGCAAAAAAAAATTCAAATATAAGACATCAAAATGAACAGTTTACTAACCAATAGTAGCAAAAGCTTTATATCATGATTATCATCTGCTTTATAGCCCAATGAGATACACATAAATTATGTTAATGCCATAAGAAAAATCCCATCTAATTTTAGAAAATCCTAATTCCAATTTCACAGTAACGAATTCACAATTTCCATGGCGATTTCAATTAAACCCTAAATTAGAGAAATAGTTTCAGAACCCCAAATTGTATTTCAACCCTACAATTAAAATTTCTTCTAAAGGCAAATTAACACAACATATTATGCAATTCAAGCAAAACAAAGAGGTTATATTTTCCTACTTGTTTCGACGATCGAATCAACCACAATCGTTTTCTTTTTCTACTTTCCTCGTCTGCAACTATTTCTTAACCATATTCTCGAGTTTGTAATCACTGCAACAGTGAAGTGATCGATTCTTAATCATGAAAAGTTAACATTAACATCATAATCGATCTGAAATCAACAACTTACCTGATCTTCTTTTTTCTTTCTCCGATTCTTTCTCTTCTCGTCTGATCTCTCTTCGGATCTACAAAAGGAAAATGAAGATAAGTTCGAGCAAATGTGAATTTATGGCATAATTCCCACGCGTGGGTTACTCACGTGCGTTAAGTCACCATCTTAGTCCATCAGATTAATTGCATACGTGGCAACATCTTAGCGGAGATGAGTATTTCTGTTTTTTCGCTGCATGTGCGAACTCACACATGTGGACTTAGCATGGATTTTTAACAGTGGGGCATTTTTCGAACACTTTTTAACGTTGGGGCAGATTTCCAAGATTGCAGTCCATATTGGGGCATTTTCCCAATTTTCCCATTTATCGACAAAAAAAACTACCAGTGGGACATTGTAAGGACGTTAGTGTATGAGCGAAGTTTTTGCTCACTTCAACTACTCTCCAAGTCCCCTCATTGTCCACCAGCTCTCTCGTCTACAGAATCTCGTCCTTCAGTCTGTCTTTTTTGGCCTCCCGGGGTATAATTGGACGACGACCAAAGGGAGGAGTCCCTTAGTGATGAAAAAATGGTGAGTTTGTCCGTCACAATGTTTGTGCAGAGAAACTGAAATTGGTTTTCTGGAAATCACAATTTCATGAAATTAAGCTCAAACTTGGGATCATCAATCAAATTGATTACTGATTTTAGATCAAACACCATTAAACAAACAGATTCACAGTTTAAATTTCTTTAAAATAGCCATCAGATCGATTGAAATCGATTAATTTCAGTATCATTGTATTAAAAAGCAGTTCCCTTTCATCGTCGGCCTTCACTGCTGCAGCAGTAATCTAGTTAGCACCGTATACATCTACCCACATAATAGAAAGTTAGAAATGGTCAAAATTAGGTCCAACTAGGGCTGCACAACGGGTAGGGTGGGTAGGATATGGCCAATTTCGCCACCCTACCCGCTGACTGGCGGATAATAAATTTTTTTACCCGCCACCCTACCCGCCATTAAGCGGGTAAGATCCTACCCGACCCATTAATTGGCGGGTCGGGTAGGATAAGGTGGTGGGTATAACCGTTTTTTTTCTCTCCATTATCCAAAATTACAGGTTCCCTAATTCCTGTCAATGATTTTAGTTTCTAGACATTCTTTCAAAAAAATTTCCTCCTTGCCCCAAATTTGGCAGAACCACCAGCTACAATTGTATCAGCTGGATCGAAAATTACGAATGCATTGATTCTTACTTAGTTTTCCTTAAGGGGGACTTAAATCAACTGCGAAAATTTTCAATTAGTTATCATAATTCAAAGCAAATGGAACCAATCACTCACTTAACAAATTACTCATAGTCACAGGTATCATCAACGGACCCGTCATCTTTTTCCTTCGTTACATTCGATTCCCTAGTTTCTTCATATCTCATTATTAAGTATTCAATTTCCAATGCCAGGACTACAATCTCCAAATCCGAACACTTGTTCCTCCAATATTCAGTTGCATCCTCATCTCTAGCAGCAGTCTTCTTCTCAAGATCTAATTCCACGGACACTTGGAAGCACTCAGTCTTATAACGGTCCAGATTCTCCAATTCAAGAACAGGTTCACTAATTGCTGTGGATGATTTTAGTTCTTTAGATGGTGTTTCGATTTTTTTCCTCTTTGCCCCAATTTTGGCTGATTTGCCACCTACAATTGTATCAGCTGGATACAAAATTCCCAATTATCAATTTAAGCAACCTATATCAACATGTAAGCAACAACAGCAACGACAAGAACAAATGATACTATGAAATTGTTCAACTGTGAGGGTTTTTAATTTTCTCAAAATAAGCGAGAGAGCAGAGAGAGATAAAGAGAAGAGACATAGGAGTGTGGTGCGCCGGCCTGGGAAACTAGGACCACGGAAACTAGTTTCTACGGAAGTCGGGGAGGAGAAAAAAAATAATAGAAGGGTTATTTTATCTTTTTAATATTAGGCGGGTAGGCGGATAGGATAGGTTAATTTTGAGTGTTACCCGTCACCCTACCTATTTAACGACGGGTAAAGAAATCTTTAACCGTCACCCTACCCATCAAACGGCGGGTAGGATAGGATATGGGTAAAACAGTGGCGGGTAGGGTAGGATTGGCGGGTATGTGCACCCCTAGGTCCAACTGCTCCCTCACTCTCCCGCTCACCAAGCAAACAAATTGCCGTTAGATGATGATTTCACAGCTCTATAATCAACTACCAATTCGACACAGCGCAACTCCTCATGAAAAAGCATAACTAACCGGTTTTTATGCAACAAGACATACTCTAAATACATTAATACCTCCCAATTAAATCTAAAACTACACCACAAAAAAGAAAAAAAGAAATCAAACGCAAGCTATCTCCAGCTCTTTGTAATCTCTAGATTACCTCTGCAAATTGAAATGGGTTGTAATGAATCCAAGCATGATGTCGTTACCGGCAACACGGTTAAAACCCCTCCTCCACCGGCACGTAAAAATTCTAACACCATCAGCGTTAAAAAGAGCAAGGATTTAGAAGTTATCCCTGAAATTACTGATGATGTCAATATTACGGCGGAAGCAACAAACTCATCACCGTCATTATCATCACGGACATCGTCGTCGTTAAAGAGCAATGATAATAATAAAACTGAGTTGGCGGTGGCTACGGAAAACAACCCTATCGTAACCTCAAAGGACATAAATACCGTAAATGCGGAGCATCAACAGCAGCAACAATTGAAAGAAGAGGATCCTGTACCTGTAGTTAAATCTGCCGACGATGACTCATCAAATGAGGCATTAACAAAGGAAGAGTATGTTGTTAATGAGAGACATCAACGAAGACTCTCAGGTTCATCCGACCATTATTTCTCGTCGAGGAAAGATGAAGCTGCAATTAAAGCCATTATTGCAGCAGCTTCCGCGGCTGATAACCATGATGTTGAAAAAGAAGATGTGGTTGAGGAGTTTCTTGATCAAGATGACGATGATCAGAGTAACAAGCCAGTAGGTAATCATGACAACCAAGAGGAGAACATAAAGACAGATTTAGAAGAAGAAGAAACAAAAGAAGAAGATGTCGATGACAAAAATATTATCAAGAATGGTGGTGATCTAAACAACGGTATGTTTATGTACGTATTTCCTTAAATCCTTTCAGTTAACTTCATATATGTTTGTTCTGCACGTGTAATTAGTAATTTTTCATGTCGCTTGTTGCAATAACCAACGGCCTACCACCATTGCCCGTGTTACTAGTGTTGCATGGATTTATTTAGTCCATACCGAGAGCCAGAGATTTCAATCTTTCAAGAATGCCTGAAAAAGGGAGTCAACCGAGAAATCAAAATCTCAAAACTGACCATGTTTTGACCGTGTTAGGCATTTTCATTGTAGATAGTACCACTTGGTATTCTAAAACATCAACCTGCTTCAAAACTTTTATTTGGATTCTTTCCAACCATAATGTATAAATTTTGTCCTGACATATGAAAAATTCGGGATGATTTTTTCTTGTTTGGAGACATGTTAAGTTGACGAGGAAACTATGTGGCCAATGATACAAATTTATACAGCCAATGGTTGGATTAACTCTTAGAGAAAAATCTCATAATATCTCAAATTCTCAATGGATAATAATTTTTTGTTATACCTACTAATCTATATGGTTTATGTTGAGAGAGATTAAATAAATTTCTTTTTCAGTAAAATCATCGGAAGCATGTTTGCAAGAGCAAGAATTGTCAGAAGAACCGGAAGTTGTGACAATAATAACACCAACAGTTGATCAAGAAAAGGTATAAAATTTGTCTAATGTACGCTATTTCAGTTGATCAAGAAAAGGTATAAGATTTGTCAAATGTACACTATTTCGTATATAAAAATTCTAGATGTACGGTTCTCACAAACAACGTTTCCTCTCACATACATTTTTTTTTTTGTTGGATCTCAATCATCTCATGAAACAACACCAATACCATCATTCCCTTTTTAGGGGTATATTTGGGTTATCATTATTTTAGTATTGTTTTTTGATCAGTTCGTCTAGAACCACCGTTTTCTATAAAGGGTTGGATCCCTTTACATGCTTGCACTATTTTTACATTTATCCCTTTTACCGGTTGTAATCTTATAATTCTAGCTTTTTTATGACTTTTTCATGAAATGTTGTTTTCATCGTAATATTTTCATAAACAAACAGATTGCATGAGTAAAGATATTATCTAAAATTGGATAACTTCTAATTAGCTTTCATTTGGGGGCCATGGAAATTTTTTTTTAGACTATCAAAATAGTTTCAATTTATGCATGTCAAAAGAATCCCGTGGGACCTGTATTCTTCATGTAGAAGTCGCACTTTCTGTTATTATTTTGTCTTAATGACTCGAGTATTACTTAATCAAATTTCCAAGTTAACATCTTCATCTTTGATGCAGCAGGAAAGCCTAATTACTGCAACAAAAAATTTGACGACTACCAATGAAACAACATGATGATTAAAAACTCCAGCGGACATATTCATAGTAAAGGCTTGGTTGATGAGACTGTTATTTGTATCGATTTGGAGGAAACGATATTGTTGTATGAATTTTATATTGATATCACTTCGTCAGTAATTGTACCCGTAACTAGTTTTGTTTCCAAAACCATCTTAAGTTTAATGTTTTTTTTCTTCAAGTGTACCATTGAAAATTGCTAAGAGCATCTTCAATGCAAGGAACAAGGTATTAAAATTGCAACACCAAGGATTTAAGACTTTTTTCACCAAAGTTTCATCTCCAATACAAAGGTGAAGGTCATAAAAAAAGATGACATGGCTAAGTGGGGTTGAAGGAGAAAGTCTAGATTAGACTCTCTCTATGACCATGGGTCTTAAGTCCATATCATCATTTGTTTCGAATTTAAACAAAGTTTGTTAGAGAAGACCTTGGAGGCTTGGAGATTGGAGATAAACTTCGAGTGAAATTTTTTATCTTTAATTTTTTTTTGTCTTTCAACAATGACCCACTAAAAGAAGGTGTTAATAAGACCTCCACATAGGATAACTTTGACCCCAAGCATTGGAAATGCTCTAAGTAATCAAGTATATTGACATTTGAAGATCTTTTATTTTTTTAATTATACTACAGATGTGAAAAATGAAGTCACGTATAATTTAAGGGAAAACTCCTTTTCTCCCAAGCAATTTAATTTTTTTTTTTTTTTTTTTTTTTTGATAGCATCGTTTAAAGATGGACATTTTACATGACAAATATGTTAAACATGCAACAAGGTTCAAGACCATTACATAAGAAATTAAACAGACAACAAGATTCACAACCATTACATTAGCATCATAGTTTTTCTGTTTGAATAGGTAATCCAATTCTACCGTTTCAATTAAACCGATAAACCAAGAACCAGGTAGGGCTGTCAATAATACACAAATCTTCCCAGACCTGTTGTATAGAAGCCAATATGAACAAATAAAGATTCAGGCAACTAGGATTTAATTATTGCTTTTGTCGGAGAAAAGAGTATAGGAGAGAGAAAGGTTTAAGTTGTAGTTAAGGGTGTAGGAATAGAGCTTGGGGTATAGCGATCGAGACCTTAGCCAACTAAAAACCCAATTTGCTCATACACTATTGTCTCTTCTTTTTCTTGTTCTTCTTCTTCTTCTCTCCTAATCTCTTTCGGCCGGTAGGTTTTTGCCTTTTTGAAGCATTTTCCCCTTGTTTTCTTTAATAGTTTTTCAACTTCGTTTTAAATTTCGGTTATTGCTGTAAGCTTGCATCTCGTCCTCTAGTTTTTTATTGGCTTGTTAGGTAATGATGCTCAAGATTTGGTACATGGATGTTTCTAAACGAAACTCATCTTCGACCTCAACCACAACAACAACTCCAGGCACTACCACTACTTCAACAATTACAAACATTACACAATAATAACAAAAAGAAAAAGAGAGACTCTATTCCAAATTCGTACAAATTCATACCCAATCTGATGGATTATGATCGATCCAAAACCAGATGCTACTTTAGTTTAAATAGTTAATTATATTCATATCCCTCCGATAAATAGACAAATTACTTGATGATCCTAAGACATTTGCTTCACGTAGTATTATTATTTTGTTAGGTTTTGTTCTTACTAAAACAAAAAAGGCCATTTAAGCTAGTCAAAATACCTTGTTATTGGCTTGTTGGAAAGCTAGAGTGGTTGAAATGGTAGAATCATCTAGTCTTCTCGCGTGGAAAAGTTATAGTCTTGATGTAATCATCTTGAAATGTGTTGTTTATTTAACCAATTTTCCTTGTAATGATCACGATTTTGAATTGAACTTTGTTGTTGAAAAAAACGAGATGAAGTTAAAATCAACAATTTAAATTTTATAATAAACTAGAAATAACCCGTGTTGTAACGACACTCGTTGTAATATTTATTTAATAACATGGTGAATCCTGAACCCAACCAAAATTACCTATAACATGGTGTTCTAACAATGTTTAAAAAAGAGAAAAATGATAATATAACATTTATTTAAGTTAACGGATTAAAATAAAAATAAAAATAAATAAATAAACATTTATCTAAGTTAGTTATTGCCTAAGGCAATATAATTAGCCTCTAATGTATTCTCAAAACCTGGTTATGCGGAATTCCACACATTGGTATTAGTTCTTAATGGTCTTTTTAGAGTTAATTCAGATGATCTATTCATGTGTATGACATTATGCATATATCCGTTTTCCCTATTGTTCTAAAACTAAAATGTGAAAAATTAGAGGAACAAAAGGTTGCATTTGTCTATGCAGAAGATATTATAACAAATAAACATTCCGAAAATATTTCAACCAAAAATTTATCCAAGCCTCTATTGTGGCTGTGGACGAGAACCTCAGAGGCATATGTTAGAGTACCTTGAAGATTATGGTTGGAATTTCTCAAAATTATTCCCGAGAACGTTCTTCTAGCTACCATTTACGCAGGGAAAAGCAGAGATTTCCCTTCTCCTAAAATTACTGACTTTCTCAAAAATAACAACCTCCCTCAAATTTTCATCAATCCCCATTACGTCTTTGATTTTCGCTTCACATAAGTTAGTGAAACCGTTCAAATTCACAAGTGATGCAGATCAACTGAATGTATTTTAGATCATTGGAGAAGCTCTAACTGATGAACATTTTGTTAGAAATTGAAGTCCTATTTTTCTGCCCATTTTATAGCCACTGCATCTTTGAACCTTTCACAAATTTTTGCAGATAAAATTTCACTTACTTCTGAATCAATGATCATTTTCACTGGAATTGTTTTTTCAGTGGAATATTTCCTCTTATGAAAACACCCATCACACCATCAATAGGCTTTCCATTTTTCTTGGATGTAGGTGAAGATTATGGACAGTGTGAAGCCTAATGAGAATCACTACCATACTTGAAACTCAGACCTGCTAACTGTTATTTGGATCTTGTTGGTGATTCCACAACTTCATCTAACCATTGAAATTCGGTACAGATTGGTTGATTTAGGCACTTTAGGAATCTACTCTCTTTGTTAGCATCCATTTTTCCTTTCCATACACTCTGCGTGCCATCACATTTTCTACATTTTGAATACAGGTATGGGAAATTCATGGCTGAATGTGAAGATGAGTTGCAAATTTGACAGTTACATCCACACTTGAAATGTAAAAATTTATTGGTGTTACCTCCTCACTGTAAGTATATTGATTTTCCTAACCTCCCCATTGAAAATATACAAATTTGAATTGCCTCCACTAAATGGTGGAATTACTTACCTTGCAAGTAGATCTTGTTGATGAATCCTCCATGATTTGCGTATATAAGTTGAGTTGCCTTCTTTTCTCAGTTATCTTCTTCACTGGTGCACTTCAGAAAACAAATTGATGTTATATTAGTCGATCTTCTTCTTTATATATAGACGGGAAGGAGATAAAGTGATTGTTGTTCAACGACACAATTTGGCCGACATCTTGGACCTTACACGTGTACAAGGTCTGTTTTGGTGTTTTGTTTGATGGTATTTCCGGTAGTTCAAGAAACAAGTATGCCTGTAGAAATTTTATTAAACCAAATGTAGGAATTTTATCCATGCGTGCACATCACTAGATTTGGATGGAATACTTAGCTAACCAAGATTTGGATGGAATACTTGACGATAGGAAGAAAGGCTAATTTGAAATCTCTAAGGCCTATTCCTATGAGTATGGCAAAAAAAAATGTTGTTTGGCATACCAGGTGGCATGAAAAACGAGTTGCGCCACTATGGGAAAACCACTGAGCGACAGAGTTTCTAGCGGTCGATGTTTTTAATAACGCCATCGATAAAGTCTTTATCGCCATCGATATTATGAATATCGCTCGATGTTAACTCTAGCGCCAACGGCTAGTTCTTTATCGCTGTAAATAGGTAATTTTCAAACTCAGAAGTTACCCCAAAAAATTTTACACAATTTTTTTCTCTAATTCTTTCTTTCTTAATCTAAATTTCTCTATTTCTCTCTTTCTCAATCTAATTTATTTTTTTGAATTTTCCCAAATGACACAATTTCAAACCCAACTTGATTCGGCAACACAACTTGATTTTTCTAGAGTAGTGCTTGAAGGTGCCGTTAAGAAGATATGTGATCGTTATAAAGAAATAGGTAAGAAGCAAAGAAGTCTTCAAGTTTTGGATATTAACCAAGTCAAAACCGCAACTAAATCAAAACAAAGGCAAAGAAAAGTTCAAGGCAAGGAAAATCAAAACAAAACAAATTTGAAGCCAAAGAAGAAGATAAACAAAGGAAATTCCGTTCATGAGCGTATTGATTGGAAGTTTTGTGAAATGAAGAAGATTAACAAGATGAAGAACATTATCCCAAATTTTTATTTTTGAAGTCTTTCCAATTATTGTCTAGTTTTATGTCGTGTAAAATGACTATTAATGATTATATCGAAGTTTAATGAATTTGAAAATTTGACGAATATTGTTGAAAATTAATATTAATTCTATTCTTAATCCAATCTTACAATTAATAATTTGAACAAATATTAAAACTTAATAGTTAGACAATTAAGAAATTAAAACATAAGAACTTAAGTGGACAATTGAGAAATTACAACATAAATGTTGGACAATATTTGGGCAAATATCTTAAAATCTTGAAACAACTTTCAAAATGGATTTTTTTTCCATAGATGCGACGATATTCCGCACGAAACCTTTGTTGAAGTTCCATCATGGTTTCAACCTTCTTGCTGAAGTAAAGCAACATGCCTAGTAACTTCATGCTTAATTGTAGTGAAGCGCTGAATCAACTTTGAAACATCACGATTGTAGAGGTTCATTGTTTGTTCTTGAAATTTCCCAAAAATCCTTTGCCACAATGGTTGGGGATGAAATGCATCTTCAGTAAGATAAATATAATTCCTGCAAATACATTCTTCTTCCGCAGTAGTGAATTTTGGTTTTCGCCTCATAAATTGACGTCTCCTAATTTGACTTCTCCTAATTTCACTTTCCACATTGGCACGATTAACAACTCTTTGATTTTCGGCAGCACGTTGGTTTGCTACGAACTCAGCGAACTCAGCCATGTTCATATTATCAGCCATGCTCTCCGAGGAATTGGAAGAGTGATGAAAAGAATTGGAGATTGAGAAAATCTAGAGAGATTTAGAAATTCTGGTGTGAATTAAAATGAGTTTGAAATTACGTATTTATAGAGGGAAAAAATAGAAGTCGTTGGATGAGGATCTGATAAGCGTTGATCAGACCAGCAAGCGACAGATTGACCAGCGCTGGAATGACAAGCGAGCGATAGATTGACCAGCGAGCGATGGACACTCTATCGCTCGCTGGAAAGTCCGTCGTGTATGCCTATTTGTTATTCCTGACATATAGGCATATGAGTTTGGCAGTTTAGCATACCCATAGTGGGTGCATATATGGCAAAATCTGATGTTTGCCATATGCATATGAATAGGCCTAAGAGATTTGCAAATTAGAGATCTTTATCGGGGAGGAAACATAAAATCCCATCTCCTTCACAATATGAGTTCTCCAAGTTTATTATAGGGAGAGTAAATTGAGCGACAACATTTATTAGAATTGCACCATTGACTGAACAAGCAACTTAGTTTTTGAACCACAACAAGATACAAGTAAATTGTGAAAATATACATGAAATAGTGGAAGCTCATACTTTGACAAACAATTAGTCAGGTGCCACACGCTGAAAAACTACCGTGGAAAATAATTAACAAATCCTTTTCATCTTTCAGCTTTACTTTCTTTCTTTCTTTTCTTTTCTCCTCCGTCTCTGACCACCAAATGAAGCGGAGTCCACTAACGGTCCAGACCAAGTTTGCACGGGTCCTTTTTGGTTGTATATTAATGATGTTGTACTATATGGTAGTTCTGGAGGTTCCATATGGTGAGACGAGGCCAAGGGAAAGCCAAGGGCTCCATCCTGGTGTGGAGGTGGAAATTTCTCGCTTTTACTCTTAGCATTTGAATGGGTAATTAAACGCCGTCTCTGAAAAGGATCAAAAACATTAAATACAACAATTTCCAGTAAAAGAAAACTAATCTGTCTGCGATTCCAAAATAGCAAAGAAGTTCTACGGAAAGTTATTCAGTTCATGTACAAACTAAGGGCTCTTAAATCTTATTTGATGTGGAGGAAAGTGCTAAAGAGTTCATGGATCTAGTTGTCTATATCCGAGTGGTTTTCTATTTTGCATTCCATTAGTGTCCTAGCGTTAGTAAAGGCTCTTAAAGAGGTTTGTTCACCCCAAGGTGCTTTTCCTGAGATGTTCATTTACTCTAGATGTTTCTAGAACTAGTTTTGATTTATAGCAAGTGTTAGGACTTGGGATTTAGAAAGTTTCCCTAGTTATTTCTATTGCAGAAAGTTTACAAAGCTGATTTATTATGTAATAAGACTTATACAAAGATCGGATTTCTGTATAAAAATCAAGCTTTCTAAAGTTTCGCGAGTTTTATCTGTATGTTCATTTAGTGATGTATTACTATTCATAAAGGTACCTCATTGGATTGGATTGCTATTAGGAAAAACAACCAAACATCAAGCAAAAGAATCTAAATTTAAGGAGTCGCATATATCACATACATCGATATTGGTTTGAAGCTCTGCATTGGCTTCTGGAGCAGGATATGCCCTCACACCTCGTTCACGCGTACGAGTTTTCTTGACATTATTTGCATTTGCTTTGTTACCAGCAGCACGGACCCTGCAAACGCATAACATCCGTCAAGTTATGAGCTATGAACGATTTTACAAGCCGTACACAACCACAAGAGCTCTATCCTTACTATCAATCATTTCCATTTGTAACTCTTACGACGGTATTGTTATCCTGTAGAAGGGGAACAAGTCCCGAGGAATATACAATATTTAGACAGAAGCCTACTTCCTCTACGCTTTTACTTTTAGTTGTCTTCTTAACCTCAGGTAAGAAAACTCTATCAGGTTGCACGCTAACTAACTTAAGAGATTTAAGTATGAAGTAACAGACCTTCTAGCTTCTTCATCACGTAGCTTAGCATCCATCTCCTTGCTAGGAGGATATTGTGGGAGGCTTGAGGGTTCACATGCATGAGGTTCTGTTGTGAAGAACTGCAAGCAAACATACATGTTAATACCGTTTCTCTATCAACTAGTGTGTTAAAGTTTGTTAGGTTCCCTATCAACATAAAGAATAGCATAATGACACAAAGCCAAATATCAAGAAAAAAGAAATCGAGCCTAAGCTGCAATTAGCTCAACAAACAGTCAGATGAAAAAAAATCGAAGGAGCAAAAGTGTCAAACCAATATCCAGATTAAAGCAAAGAACTACAGGGAGAACAAAAACAAAAAGAATGCACGAGCTTACTTCACTCGCTAACGCAGCGGTGGCAGTAAGGCGTTCAGCAGGATCAATTGCAAGAAGAGTTTCAATAAGTGGCAGTGATGATGGTGGGAAATCTTTGAATGTCTCTAGTATGCACCGTTTGTATGGTTGCTGGGGCTTAAATATGGCTGCATGTGGCAATTTTGACCTTTTCCAGAACTCCTCAGTAGGGGATCCACATAGCTTGAAAATCTTGTGCAGTTGCTCCACCTATATGAGCACCATCAGCAATCTCAAAATCAGTATTACAAACAGTTTTAGCTTAATGTGATTTCTAAGTCAAAAGTTTACAGGGTAAATTTTTTGAATCCGAGTAAGACCCCAATGCAAGTTTGGTACTTGCTTGATGTCCAGAGGAGGGTGTTTCGACTACCAAAATTTACTACCACTGCGGTTTACACCGGACAATCATGGTCTATCTATGCATAAAGGACAAGACCAGATGTGATGATATGACATAGAACTCCTTAGAACTGTAACAGTTGAAAAACACACGTAAAAGCTCAGCAATTGTGTGTATCATTCTAATTTTATAACAAGAGTCAAATATGATTCCTGATTCTAATAAGAGCCTAGTAGTAAACTAGATCAAGCAGAAAATGGGAAAAGATAAAGAGAAATCGTAATGACCTCTGTACGTCCAGGCATAATAGGCTTCCCCGCCAACAGCTCGGCTAAAATACATCCTGCACTCCAAAGGTCAACCCCAACACCGTAGTCTGTGGCGCCTAAAAGCAGTTCTGGGGCTCGATACCACAGAGTAACCACTCGACTGGTCATTACATGCTTGTGGTTAGGATCAAAGAAAGAAGCCAACCCAAAATCCGCAATCTTAAGTAACCCTCCATTATCAAGAAGGAGATTAGAACCCTTAATATCACGGTGTAATACACCACGATTATGACAATGCTCAAGGCCTGATAGCAGTTGCTGCATATAACATTTTACCTGCCAAATCGGAAAATGAGGTAAAAAAGATGCACATTTAAAATACCCCTCAGAGAAAAACAAAAAGCACCAATTGTCGGAAGAAAAACTTCAGGCCTCTACTACATCCGTGACCCAACCTACCTGTGGCTCTGTAAATTTAATATCCGGGCTTGCAGCTAGTCCAGCTAGATCATGCTCCATATATTCAAAGACAAGATACAAACTACAGGACATCCTTGAAGTCACCAAGCCTTCCAATTTCACAACACTTGGATGATCCAGCAGTCGAAGGATGAGAATCTCTCTAGCCATAAATTTTACACTCTCTGGCTCAAAATTGTCAAACCGAACCTTCTTAAGTGCCACAATTTTCCCTGTTAAGGTATCTCTAGCCTTGTATACATTGCTGTAAGTTCCTTGCCCAATCTGAACAGAAAATGATGCAAGTAACATTAGACGATCCCCGTGCACCCCAAGTTAGACACATAATTATTCGGCTTACACAACTGCTTCTCTAACATTTCAATACAAATCACTGAAAAAATATAATAAATGTGCCATAAAACCTGCATAAATAGGTTAGACACATTGCAGCACCACTCTAATTATTCAAGTGTGTTCCAGTACTAGACTTGAAACAACTGTACTAAAACAACAAAATCGCTAACCTTATCGATCTTTTCAAAAGCATCAGCACGCCGAGGAGTCCAACCTTTAATAGCCTCGCCAGCAACAGCTGAAAGCCAAGCAGGCCAACCAGCAGCGACTTGTTCGCCATGTAAATTCTTAGGTGGATTACTCAATCTCGGATTTGGTTTAGACGTTCTTCTTCTTTCACCACCTCTTGAATTTCTGCTAATCTCATCTTTCTTCTCCTCTTTCTGATTATTCCCATTCTGAACTTCATTATTACTACTACTCACAACTTTGGCCACAATAATCTCGGGTTTTGTACCTGTAGATACAACCAGATTATTGCTTCCTCCATTAACATTCTCCTCCTCTATCTGTTTCACTTCTAGAGAAGAAATTTCTCTACCAAATACACACCCCATCTTTTCTCATTTCTTAATACATTCTAGACTAGTCCCTTAAAATCCCAAATTCACCAAATATCAAACCCCAACCCTAAAACTCTGATCTTTTCTGCAAATTCAACAACAAAAAATCCCCAATATGTGATCATTTTAGTACCCCAGAATTTAAATTAGTCAAACAAACCCATGAACATAGGAAAAACACAAAATTGAAACAACAAATAAAAATTGTTTGATCGATTGATGAAGATCCACTGGGTTATTTTATGCACTTACCGGATATTGATAGTAGCACCACGAAAGAGGGTTTTTGAAGTAATCTCTCTTTGTTTGTGAAATCTTTGGTCTCCTTTCTTCTAGTTGTATTCTAGACAGATGGAAAGAGGAAGAGGAAGATAATTAAGTTCACCAAACCCAAATACTTATATATAAATTAATTAAGAAATCAAAAGCTCCGATTTCTCAACCAGTCAAACCAACTCTCTTCTTCCTCTCTCTCTAGAAACTCTACACCAATTAGGCAATTACCAACTTCCTCTTACTCGGCCTTTTGCGTTTTTCAGTCTTTACTTTAGACAGACAAACAAACCTTGCACGTATGCACGGATTTATATTTAAATAGTAGAAATTAACATTTAATCCATATTAGTTGGGCTATAGACACTCTAGTCCAGCGTCTTCAGGCCTAGTACTAGGTGATCCAAATTTACATAATTTGAGACGAGTCGGTCCATTTACGAACGATTCAGTCCAAAGTTAACATTTTGGATGACACAAATACCCATCAATACTAAATGTGACATTTCTTCTCCGTAATCAGTTTGAATTTCGAAACTCAAAATAGCTCCCCATGTACTTCTGATATGATCTTGACAAAATTTCAGCTCGAATTTCGATTCACGATCAAGTTTAAATCATTTTACGCATCTCTATCTTTCCCCTCTCTCTCAGCCGCGAGGAACCTTTGGAAGAAGATCTCAAAACAAACAGATCTGGTAAAATTTCATCAAAATCTTGTTCAAAATTCATTTAATTTTAGATCAGTTGTTTGCTTTTAACATTTTCTTCTAAAATCTTGCTCCAATTTCTTTTTCGATGCTTTAGGTATTTTTTTGATTGGTTATCAGATGATATTTTGTTTGATAGATGTGTATTTGTGGTTAGTTTTGTGTTTAAATTCACGTATCCATTGACTGTATAATTTTTTTTTTTTGGAAAGTCTAGATTTGTATAAGATCTATTCAAGGTTTAGAATTTTTTTAAGAATTTGGTTTTGATTGCTGATCGTCTTCAATTCAAGTATTGATACTTAATATTCTTATATAAGATTTGAAGGAGTTATTGTAAGAATTCTTATATCCATTGATTTCATTTTAAAATATAAATTTGATTTCTATACATAATTCATACGGAACAAATTGAAAAATGACAGATGACATTAATAGCTTTAGAGTACCCATTCTATATCCCTCTTGTGTTAAAAAGTTGAGCATACAGTAATATACTAGGAGAATATATAGAGACGTGTTGGTCAAATTGTTAGATTGCACAAGTATATAGTGTTTATTTTTTGTTAGTGTTGATGAAAACTTTGATATAACATCGAATAGTTGGTATACATTATGTACCGTAACTTGAAAGCTATCAAAATAACTTTTAATCATTTGCTGTAGATGCATCCTTTATGCCTAATAAGTTCTCATCTAGTTTAATTTTTATTGCAAACTGATTGTTTTTGATAGACCCTTTATTTTACATTGCTTTATGTGGCGCAATTTTTTTTCTCCCTATTATGTTCTATTAAAGCTAGCTTGATACGTTCAATAAGCTACCTTCCTTTTAATATGTTTGCAGAACGAACACCAATTTGTTGTTTATATGATTACATATCTTAAGTATCCACCATGTTTAGCGGTCCTCTAACATGTTCTCACTTGATTTATCCTGTACAGTTAGTTAAATGAACGTCGGCATACACTAATGGAAGAGTTTGCTAAGGAGTAGTATATGCATGGAAATAGTGCTCCTGAACTTGAAGGGGAGAACTGGCCGGTGAGGGTAAACAGATTATTTTAATAATTGTATATATTTTTCTATACATGCCAGTATATTCGAATAGTTTGGAGCTGTATCCAGTGTCTTGCTCTTTATTTTATTATCATAGTGATTATTTTAAGTTGTAACGTTGCTATTTCAGTACACAATTTAGAGGCGTATGGTGCCCAATACATATTATTCATCGCCTTTAGGTTGTGCTTAGTCCAGGCTTAAGCCCAAATTTACCAGTTGTACCACAAACAACCATTAGACTTTTTAGGGACATAGAGATTATATTGTGTTTGGTTATTTGTATCTAAGACTCTTTTCGAATTAGAAGGCCTGCTAAATAACTAGATTGTAGATAGTTGATTTACAAAGGGTATGCCCTTTTCTATTAGTTGGGTTTCCTTTCCTGTAATTTCTTGCCTTCAGCAAAACCATAATAATATGAGCAACAATTGAGTTCGGTGGAAGGTGCAAGAATAAGATCAGGACCTTAGAGGGAGGCTTCTCTTTTCATAGATTCGTTTAGCAGTAGGGAGGCTTAATGTGTACATAATTGTACATATTTTGATTCTTAATGTGTACATAATTGTACACAGGTCGATTCTTAATGTCCACATAATATTTAACACCTCTATTAGTTTCAGTTAGTAAATTGAATCGGAGATACCTTTATTACACGAATCCAATGGTTCTATAAGAGAAAATGGTACATATCTTGGATAAAGCATGTACCATTTCATAAAGTAAATCTTTTTTTCTCTTTTATCGAAATAGTTTTTTGGAAAGGTATCTTTTAAACATGAATATTAGCTTTATAATTTTTTTTTCTCTCGCTTTGGATGGTTTAAAGACTTAATTGTTGCCTAATGTAAATGTCATTCTTTCACAGGTTCATTGCGGAGGATATGTCTACTGTATCCCATGTATTCCATTTGCTTGATAAGTTTTAGGTTGAATTCCAGTCAACTTTTTTCTTTCATGTATTCCCCACTTGTGAGGTACTCCAAACTTGATAAGATGCGATTTATTTGTTATTTTATGTTTGCGTCTCTAATGTGATATGTGATGTTAACTCAGGGGGAAGCTGGTGTTGATGACGACGGTGAAGTTCCTGACATCTCTAAATGAGAATGTATAATATGGCTTGCAATTTTGACAGCTTAATTGGATCTCAGTCCTATGTGAATACCTGGTTCAAGCGACAAGGTAAACCAGTTTTATTTCACTATATGAGATGTACTTATTTGTACACCAGTTTTACGGTGTACTTTTTAGTGCACCAGTTTTATCATACTGGTTGTAACTTGTGCACTTTGTTTCTGCATTGATTATGTCCCAGAAACTATGAAACTAGTATTATCATTCGGACTTATCTACTAAAGTGATCTTATGACATTCAAGGGGTTTGTTATGGATTTTTTGCTTTTGGATACTTTTAGTTGAACTGGTTTGGTATTACAAAATTTTAAATTTTTATACAGTGGATTGCTTGATTTTAGCACAAGTTAGTAGAACTGTAGAATGGATAAGTGATGTTTGTATTGTATTGGGCTTGCTATAATGTTTGTTAAATGGTATTGTTGTCGTGCTTTTGCACCACTAAGATGTGAGTGACTTTTTAATGATTTTAATGTTGTTTTTGCTATCAGAATTAATTTGTCGAAACCATGACTCAAAGTTGGTTCTGTTGCAAGCGATTGCTCATCGTATTTTAAGCCGGGGACATGTAGTACCTAAAGATGATCGAGAAGAATAAGCAATTCAACTGTTTTGGCTAGCATTAATGATTGCAGCCTCTTGAAAGCTTGAGAAAGGGTTTTAGGGAGATCAGTTCCACATGCGCCAAACAAGAGTCTTTCTCAAGATTTACATAGATGGTAATTATATTGTAAGTATTGCAATAAAATGCAGATAATGAGAGATGCAATTGGCTTCGAGCCGATTAATCTGATGGTTTTCGGACTGATCCATTCAGGAACCTGCAACGGTTGAGAAATGCTGTGGATTTTCAAAACAATTGTTTGACACTTGGCTTGCATGGTAATTTCTCTCTCCTACAAGATATATTATGTCTTTTACTTTTCTATAACATATCTTTTACCTTGCTGATTTGGTATGCCTATTTTGGTAATGTGTACATAGTTGTACACATGTTGATTCTTAATATGCACATGATTGTACACCTGTTAATCGTTAAGGTTCACATAGTTGTACACTTGTTAGTTGACGTGCATATAGTTGTACACCTGTTGATCGTTAATGTTCTCATGGTTCTACACATGTTAGTTGAAGTGCACATAGTTGTACACCTGTTGATTGTTAATTTGCACATAGTTCTACACATCTTGATGGTTAATATGCACATAACTGTACACATGTTGATCATTAATGTGCACATAACTGTACACTTGTTGACTGTTAATGTACACATAATTGTACACCTATGAATGATTGTTTAGAAATGTTCTAAACAAATATTTGTGCACAAAATTATCGGCTAATTTTCATCCTTTAAGGTTGAGTTTATCAAAATCAGGCTAATTCTTTGGTTTACAATAGTAAAACCTTAAGGAAAACATATTTTATTGTTGTTTGCAGTGTAAAACTTAAAGGAAATAGTAATTTATTGTTGTCTGCAGTGTCTTGTCTTCTTATAACTTGATTTCTTAGATTTCAACAGACACATTATCTGTTAATATCTCGAGTCTCAACCTTTTTCTTAATCTCAATTGCAGGTGTAATGAAGGTCAAAGATGATATATGAGTCCCCAACTTATGTTGCTATTCTTGCATCCCAAGATGCTGCAATACAGTGTAAGGTATTTGGTCTAGTTGTGTACTTGGTTCCCTTTACAAGATTTTGTGCATTAGGCTTGCTTAGGTGAGTTTGTCATGTGTTGAAGGTATTTTGAGTTTTTCTCATGTGAGTTCAGTATCCTATGAAATACATTGTTCCTCAACTTTTAAAGCATAATTTCTCATTTGTATTTCTTGTCGTGACCACATAAAGCACTATTTAAATAACTTAGTTTTGCGACGAGTTTTTTTTTTTTTTTACAAGATTCATAGTGATTAGTAAAACTATGACTATAACATTTATCATTTGGCACTATGGATTTTCCTTTGTTGGTTTACTTTTTATCTTTTCCATTTGTATCTCATTTGTTCGGAACCTCTCATTTTCTTTCCAATTTTTTCTTTGTCGTATCGGGTTGTGCAGAAGATGGATAACGTGAACGACGTTTTGGCACATTTTTTCAGAACCCCTCATGGATATATTGCATGTTATGTGGGCCTGAATGTTGGATTCTCTGAATTTTTACAACGGTGTACATAGTTGTACACAACAGTGTAAACTAGAATTCTAAAAAAATGAAAATTATATAGTCATATGGCTACTCTTTTTGTAGATCTCGGAAAGAGCTTTCCGAATATATAAAATTTGTAAATTTTTGACGAGCGGTTTGAAAGATAAATTGTTTTTGAGTCATTTGTATATTATTTAAAATTGTTGACGTCATCGTGGACTAAACTGCAAATATTTGGACTAAATTGTAAACAATAAGGGTTATTAGTGTACTTTCTCATATTTTGGACTAATCTGTACCTAGTTGACTCGAGCTGGACTAAACCGTACTTTTGGACTGATTTTTGGACTAAACCGTATTTTTCCCATTTAAATACGGTGCAAACTTATGTAAGAACCCTAGAGGACTCACGAGGTAGTAGTTTAGGTTGGATGACCAGCAGCTACGAGGCAATTGCCCCCATGCCACTAGTTTGTACGATTGCTAAAGGCAGTTGCCAGCTTTGATAGGGCAGGTGCTAATTCATATAAAACAACGGAATCCTAACAAAACTGGTCGTTGAAATTCTGGATTAGTACCAGCACTAGCAAAGCTATCCGCCTTTAACAATCACGCTAGTTTGACTCCACCACTGACTAAGACCTGAAGGTTGCAACATGAGGTTTGTATTACTTTGCAGTTATCTTGTTAATAGTAAGGTGATAAAGTAATTAGTTTGTCATGCTGATAATCTAGGCACGGAACTCATTTGCTGGGAATGACAACATTTGGAGGAGTTTTGCCAGTAACGGAGCCAGACATTTTCTCAAGTGGGGGCAAATTCACATAGTAAAATTCGGCCATATCAGTCAATAGGCGGCCGAAGGCCGCACGATTTTTTTTTTCAAATTGTAATTGATTTTGTATCGGTTTTTAAGTAAAGATCTATGTTATAAAATATTTTAATTAAACTAAAGAAAGTAATTTACATTGTTTTTCATATTTATACATGTATTTGATGCATTTTTATCGATTTAGTTTATCATTTTGCCCCATTAAGTAGAGTTTAATTTTATCATACATATTTGCCCCCATGAGACACATAATTTACAAAAAATACCAAATCTAATTTAGTCAAGTTATAAAATCAAGTGGGATCGGCGGATCCCATTTGTCTCCATTTGCCTCCGTCCCTGTTTTGCTGAATTAGAATTTATTTGAAATTAAAAATCTCTCTATTCTTTTGCAATTTATTGTTTGAGAATGATATATGGTTGGGACTCAGGACCCATGAAGGTCCCATTCATGACTTGTAAGGTGCCGTAATTATTATATTTGTAGAGAAATCATTATAAATGCTACGCCTAGGAATATCTCTTTACTTGTTAACCTGACATTGTTTAGAGTAATGAATAAAGATCAAGTCCATGACTTTATCTTAATATTATGGGGGAATTTGCGTTATCTCCCATGTCGAAGATCATAATTTGAGTTACCTCCCCTACAGAAACAAAATTAGTGAAACCTCCCCTCGTTATATTTTCCGTCCAAAGCCAGTTAGGTGAGTCACCCAGCTTTATCCAGATGGATTAAATTATACACGTGTTAAACATAATACTTAAAATATCCTCATATCCTAATTTAATCCAATGGCTGTAGCTAAAGTCAAATAGCCAGACGGAAAAGAGATCGGAAACCATTTTTTTATGGTGCGAGATCAAGAAGCCTTCTCGGAAATAATCAACGACAACGGCACCCTTAAAACCCATTTTAGTCTCCATCTTCATAGCAGCAGCAGTAGCACACTTCAATCATTTCCTGTCTGTCAAACCCTTTACCATTAATCAGCCAATTCATCACAACCCACCATTTACAGATTCAAACAAAACTCACGTTCTCTAATTCCATCACAGCCATGGCAATAACGCCAGATATCTCTTCTTTAATTTCATGTTTGTCTCCTCCACAACAGCCATCTCTATTTTCTTTCTCAAAACAAAAGCGAATGCAAGACTAACCCATAATTGGCAGAATCGGATATATTCTCGATCTCATATTCAAACACCCACATCTGATTCTTCAAATCTTTGCATCTTCCTTGTAATCAATAATTGATAGCAGCAACATCTTATTCAAGACTTAAATTCGAAATCCTTTACAACTGACACGAACTCAATCTTCTCTGCTTCATTCAGTTCAATTTCAATCACCAGAATCAAACCCATCTTTTATATTCACAACAACAATCACAATCACCCCTGTAATCCTGCTCATGACAAACCCAAAACCATATCATTTCTTCTCGCCAACTTCATCTTTGATTCGAATTCATCTCAGATCTTAAAGCTCAAGATGTATTAATGGCAACAATCACTATCAATTCCTTCTTCCCTATTTTCTCTCTGAATTTCCCGATTTCTCGATTTAAGGTTTAGTTATCAGACAACAACAGCGCTGCTGCTTTTCTCAATTTCAGGTTTGCTGAAATGGTGATGAGAAGTTCAGGGGGAGTATTTTGGGAAATTTAAGATCCACGTGTATAAGTTAGTCCACCTGTACAAAGCTGGTGACTCACCTAATTGGCTTTGGACGGAAAGTGTAACGAGGGGAGGTTTCACTAATTTTATTTCTGTAGGGGAGGTAACTCAAATTATGATCTTCGACGGGGAGGTAACGCAAATTCCCCCTAATATTATTATTAAGATTGCAAGATATTTGCTGAATTATTAAGCATTCTTATGCTGGATTAACAAATCTGCATCACAGCTAGCTTATAGGAGCTGCAACCTTATATTGTTGGTTGGTGTTTTTTTTGTTTTATCACAAAATTTGCATTGTATAGGATTATATGTTTTGTTTTAAAATGAGTCCAATTGTTGAGTGACCTGAAAAGAGATATCTTTTCCGGTTGCCTTGCCTTAATTCCCTGGATAGGTAAAGTCACTGCTTACAATATCTATGACTTGAATCCAAAATTTATTTACCAAAAAGTTAAACAACACTGCAACCAAATAAATAAACTGCGTAGGAGGAGAACACTGCCATCAAGAGACGCAAAACTCGGGTTACAAGACTTGTTGGCAACTGTGAAAATATCAAAACTATCTCTACAAATATTTGTTCTTGTAGCAAGAAGCATGTATTTCACTGTACATGTATCTCAAAATTGGAGCAGAAATTGCATCATGTTCTTGTTTTGGCCCAACACCTCTTTTTGGGAACCAGGATGGATGAGCCTTTTCATAATAAAAGAACTCTATACTTGAGGGGAAATCTTGCTTACTTATATCTCCCTATCTACATGATTACCTCATGTTGATATTATAAACCTTGGTTCATTTCTATGCAGACAAGGAGACAACCCAAGGGACCATCAAAAAAAAAAAAAAAAGATAATCTAGTTTCTCACAATTACGTTACAATTCTTCCCCTCCAACTGTTGCAAATCCCTAAACACTTCTGCACAAAATATTCACAATATCTAGCATCACCGTGCTAAAACGTGTCTGTCTCCTAAATTGTCATCAAGTACAATCCAACCCGGATAGAGTTAACTAACAAAGGAACTACCAGTTGGAATGGGCAATGACAGAAAGAAATGAAGGAAGACTACCACAAGAAACAGAGAAAAGACTTAAAATGAAATCAACGATAACAACAGAAAGTAAAAAAAAAATGGAAAAGAAAAAGAAACATTAAAAGGTAAAATTACCTCACATCTAGTCTAATCAGATGCTGATGATTATTACTGCATCATATCAGGAGGTTTTTCTTGACATGAAACACAAGGAGGCTATTAGCGAACACTAATATCATCTCAGTCTCCTCCTTGTTATTTGCCAGTTAACGTAAACATACACTAAAGGTAACCATGAATGAAGATGGTAAGTTGTAAATATGAGAACAGTCTTGTTGTATTCACTTGCTAAGGAATCAACCACAAAATCATAAAAGATGTTGAAATGTTCATCAGAGATTTCATAGATAGTACAGATACTCGTTTAATTGACTGACACCAAATTCTCTACCATGAATCATTCTAATACAAACTAGACGCTTATGTAATAGCTTCCTAGGACAGTATTTTCACAAGATAGTCCTCTTTATGTTGCTCTTTGGTTCTGTATTTCTGAAGTTTCTTTCTGTAAGGGGTTAGTTTGTAAGCTCTTTTGGGGGCACTTAGCATACTTCTGGTAACCTCGTTGAGTATATGTCTACATTTGCAGATCAAACAGACGATTTGTTTCCTTATACCTACCATGTTACTTCTCTTACTCTTCATGACTCACTGATTGATGTTCTGCTGTCTACAGAGAGTGAAAAGCAAAATCTCCAGATAACCTCCTCTCATATTTAGTAGCATACTACTTGCAGCTCATATACAAATACTCCGATTAAAACATTGAACAGTACATAAATTTCAAATTTTGTTATTTTATAAATCATTCACATAAAAGCATAAATGAACAATCGAATCTTTAGCCATGTGTAGTGAGCATATTTACATTTATTGAACATATTGATACATATCGAGTGACTAAAAGAAAACCATATATGCACAAGAGGCAGGTGGGTTTTATAGAGACGGCAAATTAGCTGGGAACTGAACCTTCGACAAACATTACACTGCGATGTACATAAATTGCATATACAGACATATTGGCGTACCTGGATGGGGTGCAAGCCACTATTGAGCATGAAGGGAAGTGATGCAAGCAGGAGGAGGGATTGAGACCTGAACCCGCAACACCTCATGTATTGCTCCTCTATAGAGTACCCCAAGAACTTCATTTTCTTTTGCTAATGCAAGATCTCCTAAAGACACCCTTCGGATGTTGGATTCATCACGCATACGGAATCCGTAAAACCATCTTCCTAGTTTCCACCAACTCACACAGAGTTCTCTCTCTTGTATGCCACAATTCCTAAGAGCGACAATCACATCTTCAGCCTGACAACGATTATAATACGTAACCGAAACAACAATTAGTGGAGGGTAAAATGAATTTGCAACATAGAGTATATTGGTAAAATTGAGGGAAGAATCATTTATTACCGATACATTAAGCCAAAATATGCAATAGTGCAAGCCGGCGAGGTTAACCAACACATTCTGTTTGGAAGCGAAGAAGAACATGACAACATCTTTAAACCCAAAATCCATCATAGATAAGTCCTGAATTGCTTTCACAAAATCCCCAATCTCAAGAAAATTTGATGGGCTCGTGCCTTCTTCTACAAACTTGATAATATTACTAGCTCTACTAGCCATATCACCATGTTTGTTTATGTAAAATCTCCTCCATCCCTAAAGTATAAATTTAAAAAACAAAACATTAAATTTAAAAAACAAAACATAAGTTCCCATTCAACTATATGCACAATTTTTCCCTAAATAAGATCATTTTGTCGGATACTGACTGTTTTCTCAAAATAAACATGATTTCACATGAAATTCAGTGATGACGACTTAAAGTAACCAACCGGGAATAGCCCTGTTGGCCAGGGGCTGAGTCTCATATTTTTGACCAGCAGTTGAAATCTCATGTCGTAAGTACTGATTCTAGCCTACCAGTCTCCATGGGTGTTTTTGAATTTTATTCAATCTCAGTTAGTCAATTACATAATTAAATATTCAATTATTGGCAAGAAAATTGTAAAAACACAGACAAATTCCAATTTGAGATGAAGAAACATTCTTACCTTTGCAGACGAATTCTGTACCTGGATATTTTCATTGTTATTGAGAATCAGCGGAATTGGTGATTCTGAAGAAATACCCAAAGCAGGCCATCTATCTTTAGATAGAGAAACCCAAAGATAATCAGTAGAACACAACTCCCGCCAAAATTTAGAGCAAGACCCTAACGAGCAGAGCTCCAACACCTAATTAATCATATTCCATCAAAACCCATATTTAGAAAATCAAGCAGAAGAAAAGAGTCAAGAATTTGAGACCCTAGTAAGAAAGTAAGATATAGAAACAGAAAAGAACCTGGAGAAAAGAAGCTATGTTGAGAGCAATATCATCAGGGAGTGTGTTTTGAAGAATCAACTCAGACTGATTCATATTTTTGCTGAAGAACAAAATTCTACCGATTCTGTATCAATTAATTGCAAGCTAAAAATGAAATTAATCGGGACTTGTATGACACAGATGGCACGTAGTTGGGAATATGTGTGACTCACACTCAAAGTGACAGAATATGTCAAACCAACTTATAACCGACTTGTTATTTTGTTTGAAGAAGCAATCAAAACCGACTGAGATACAGAATCAGTAGGGGCATTGCCCCCTAGACATCCGCGAGCCCAAGGGGATTGCCATTCACCTCCGCCATTAATCCATTCAAACCTACATCTGCATGTACCGTAAAACTTTGATGAATTAGTAGCCTCCGGACCATAAAAATTATTATTTTAACGAAATTATTAATAATTTTAATAGAAGTCGAAATGACCGAGAATAACCTTTCGTATTTATATGACGAGACCTACCTTTTTCCTCACAACCACCACATTCGTCGGTTTTAGAGAGAGAGAGTTGCAGAGAGAGAAAAATTTCGGATCCAAAAACCCTAGAAAGAAGAAGAAGACGAAGAAAGAAGAAGAAAGAGAAGAAAGAGAGGTTTGAATCTATCTTGATCTTCTCCTTTTCATCTAATTTAGTTTTGGAAAGCAGTTTCAAATTCAAAACCTAAACACTAATCGAGTTTTGATTCGAAACTAAATCTCGGTAGTTTTCGATCTTGTTTTTTGATTTATTCGTTGTTTGATTGATCCTTTTTGATAAAAGAAGAAGACGAAGAAAGAAGAAGAAGAAGAAGAAGAAGAAAGAAGAAGAAGAAGAAGAAAGAAGAAGAAGATGAACAGAGGTTTTGAATCTGTTTTCAAAACCCTAGAAGCAAGTAAGTTGAACTAAAACGATTTAATTACTACATCAATTGTAAGTTGATTGAAGTTTTGATTTCATTTATCTCTTGAAATAGAGCATGTGTAACTTTAAGTTACACATTCAAAACATTGAAAATGATATAGCTGTGTAAATGAAAACATTTATTGTTGCGGTGTATGTTTGTGATGATAAAATGTAAATGAAAACATTGAAAATGATATAGCTTTGTGTAACTTTAGAAATAGAGCATGTGTAACTTTAAGTTACACATTCAAAATCTAACCACCGATTTGTATTGTGGTTTGTATATTGAGTGTGTAAATTGGAGTTACACATACAAAATATAACCTACGATTGTATTGTGTTTGTAAATAATAGTCCTTCCATGAAGAATGTAAGTAGTTGTTCATTTTTAATATGCTTCTTTAACTTGATAGAGGTACCCAATTAGTTGACACTAAGGTCTTTGAACCTTTTTAGGTTCATATTTTAGTTGTTCGGTTTTTAATATGCTTGTTTAACTTGATTACACTTGATTATTGTTGAGTAAACTAATCATATGGATGTGTAATCCCTAGTTACACATGCTATATGCATGTGAAACTTCTCGGGTTACACTAGTTAGATGCATGTGTATTTGTATGTTACACTAGGTATCCATGCCATATTCATGTGTAACATGAAGTTACACATGCTAGCTATCCAAGCCCGATCAATCACACATGATATATTCTTCTTGAAATTTTATTAAAAATTTTAACATCATAACTATTGAATGACAGTTTTGCTTCAACACGGTTTGAGGACTCAGTGGTGATAATCTGCTACAACACCGCAAACACATCTGAAAAAATGCCCGGACCTACGAGGTTGGTGCAATCGGGAGCTAACCCTACCGATATGACGGATGTTGCAATGAGTGAAATGCTAGATGAGATTGTCATCAACATTAACAAAATTGAACCTGGACTGCGGTGATGGAGAATGCGAGAACCTAGCTCAAGTGGTAACCAATCTTCCGTTTTATTTTTCCTTTATGTTTTGTTTGTAATGGAAGTGTAACTTCAAGTTACACATTGTAAAAGGCATGTGTAGCTTGAGGTTACATATAGTACATTATTATTTTGGCTTGTTTTGTTTGTAATGGAAGTGTCACTTCAAGTTACACATTGTAAAAAGGTTGGCTGATGATGGATTTGAACAAACATATTGTAAAAACTTCCTTTGCGATATAGATCTCCTCGGCTTGAGGTTACGTAAGTACTTGATACATTTGAAATCTTATTGCATTTATAATGTGTAGTGTGTGTTGTAAGATTATGATAACATATTCAAGAGTTTTTTTTTTATGTCGGAAAACGATTTATAATGTGTAATCCGAAGTTACACAACCATTTATAATGTGTAATCGAAGTTACACATTCTTATTTTTCGATGTAAAACCCAAGGCCCTATGTGTAACTTCATTTACATAATCACTTGTTCATTTGTAAACTTTTGATTAAAAATGTGAGTTTACATTCCAAATGGTTTTTGCAGATCACGTACGTGAAGGATGACGGAGAATTCAAAAGATTTTGGATTCCAAAGATTGGGAAGGAGTATGTCAAGTACAAGAACGATGCGGTCGGACTTTTCGCCCCAATGTGCAACAACAACACACACTTGAGGACTCTTTGGAGTATGAGTTGAAGAGCTTTAATGCTTGGTCCTACATGAACTCATCAAACGTTAAGGAACTCAGGAGTGAACACCTTCTTCAAGCCAAGAAATATGCATTTTCAATTTAGACTTGGAAAATATGTTGTTAGAAACTCTTAAATTTCATCAGTTAGTAGATTTTTGCAGTTCTTGGTTTTGAAAATATTTTTGGATTGAAATTCTTTGAATTAAAAACTTTATCTTGTTAGAACTTTTACTGCTGTGTGTACAGGTTAAGTAACTACACATCTTAACTTGATGCTTTAGGTGTAACCTGAGTTTACATATGCATTTATCATGTGTAACCTAATATTACACATGCATTCACAGCAGTGTAACTTCTGGTTACACATCCATATATTTGAGTGTAGACTGAAGTTACACAAGTCATTGATCGGACTTGCCCAATAAATCAAAATAAAATAAAGATACACCAGCATTTATCATGTGTAAGCTAATGTTACACATGCATTCACAGCAGTGTAACTTCTGGTTACACATCTGATCAGAAGTTACACAAGCATTTTGACCACTGATCAGAAATACACAATAAATCAAAAATAGAATAAAATGCATTTCAACTATTAACCTGACAAAATATAAAATCGAATGAATAGATCCTTGTACATAATCAACGTTGCGGAAAAATAAAAACGTTTGGTCCATGCGAACCAAAATGAAGAAAACTAAAAACAAACAATCCAAGACAAATAACTATCCACACATCAAATCATTACTTGCAAAAATGAACTTTGGCGGAGGCTCAACTTCCGAGGATTCACCAACCTGCCTTGTTGTGATTTTGTTTCCTTGCAATTCTTTGCAATGAACTTTCCTCTTCACCTTCTTCTCACGTTTACTTATAATCCTTTTCCCTGGTGGTCTACCTGGTTGCTTCTTCATGGTAGGAGGGTTGACGGTGTAAATGGATGATATTCAACGGGCTGTTGTAGTTGGGAATCGTTTGTATGGCATGCATATAAGTCTTCCTAAAATAGTCACTTGTAAAATACGATGAAATGAAATCAATAGCCTCACGTTTAATCTTACGTATGGCTGCAAGAGCATGAGCACAAGGAAAACCATATACGCGCCACGGAAGAAAACAAAAACAAATCAAATATTAGTTAGTTGCACATACAAATCATAAAACATTCAAAATTAGCTAGCTACGAGTGCATGTACGGGATGTGTATCTTTAAGTTACACTTGAAAAATAGATGTGTAACTAGTATTTACACATGCATATATCTAATGTAAAGGTGGATATACACATTCTAAAAAAAAAAGAACATACAGAGAGAAGAAAAAGCATAAGAAACCAAACTTTTGATAGATGCAAGTCTCGTGTTCGAGGTCCACCAATAACAAACACACAATAACAATATGAAAATTTTAAACGACGCAATTCACTCGGGCGTTGCCGTTGCCCCCTCGTGAGAAGTATATTCTATGCGACAAGCTAAAAATCAAAGGAGCAATCAACATACTCAACAAAAAGGAAAACAAGAGATACAATGTGTCTTAAAAGATGCAAGCTACTTGCTATAACTATTTACAAATACACAAGCTACGGGACATATATGTGTAACTTCAAGTTACACATTTCTTGTGTAACCTTAAATTACACATTTCAAAAAAAAAAAACAGCATCTCTACCTAAAATTGTAGTTGATCTTCTGAAACAATGTTGTTTCATCATCGTCTTCTCAATATCAACAACAAATTCTCAACAAATGCTAACTATATTCCCAGATCGGACATGCAAAATTGAAAAAATTGAAAACAAAATTGAAATCAAACAAACAACAAAATTCATACCTAGATTGTTTCTCTTCTTCTTCAGAAACAAATGTTGGTTATACTTCATCTTCTAATAATCAAATCGAAATCCAAAAATCAGTAAGATAAAAATAATAAAATATGAAAAAAAAAATTAAGAAAAATTAAGAAAAATCAAATCAATAAGCTCAACCAACATCAGATTCGTACCTATATTTGAGCTTCCTCTATTCCAACTTTGTCTTCAACCTCTTCTCGAGATTCAACAAAATTAAAAAAAAAATTAAAAAAACGGAAATCAGTAGAAGATCGAAAACAAAAAATCGATCAAAAAACTATTGAATCAAACGTATTTGATAGAAACAGAAAAGATAAAACAAAACAAACCTATTTGCTGTTCATCAATGCATCTTCAGAAACTCGTCAGATCTGAAAACCGGTGAATTAAGATGAACAAAATTGAGAGGAAATTAACGAATTGTTGTTTTCTTCTCGTTTTCTTCACTATCAAACTAACTTCAATGAAAAGATTCGTCCCACAAAAAATCTCCAATGTTGTTTCGAACGAGAGCGAGGAAAGAAGAGAGTTAAAATTTGAAAGTATGGAGTTGAGGGTGGAAGATCCATTTGTGGGGCTTGTAAATGTTGAACCCATATAGTAGGGGGATTCTAGCATTTTTCACATTATTAATTTATCGAGTTAAAATTTATGGTGGGTTTGGATGTAGAATTTTAAAGGTGGAATTTATGGGTCCAAGGGATTTGCTAGAGTTATGTTTCCCTCTGATGTTTGGTTGCCCGAATCCTTAGAATCACGTTTCCTACGGGATTTAGTTTTCCAGCAAATCCTCCATATGGGAAACTTATCAAGGGATTTATGGACCCATTTTTTTTTTAACTCTAAATCTCATATATATGCAATTTTAAGATTTGAGGGCAATGTCAAACGGTACAAAGACTTTAATACAAAACTTTATAAATCCTAGGAATTTATATTGAATTACCAAACACACAAGGAATTTACATGATTCCCAGAATTTATAATCCCATGGGATTATAAATTCCTGGAAATGGTGAATTCTGCAAACAAACCCACCATTAGTTTACACGAGTCTAGTTGGGACGGATTTTATTATTTTAGCGAAGTAATTAATTTATCGAAGTTTTACTGTAAAAGGCTTAAAACAAAAAGTAAGATTTGGTACAGTGAAATGGTGGTAAAGTAATTTTAAGAAAGAAAGGATAACTTAATTATTTTTATTAGGAACTAACGCAGCTTCTTGCTTCCTATGCTGGTAGTATTTGGCATTTTTTTTTTCTTCGAAAAAGAGGCTTGTTAGAGCACTGCTAGGTCGAACTCGCAAGGGTTGCTATCTCAAGCTTGTTTGTCAAGTTTAGTTGTCAAAACTATAAGTCTTGATTTCTAGTGTACTTATAGTTATGTCTCGGATTAGGATATAATGTGTAGTTGAGCTTTAGACTTCACGACGTTCATCGATTGAAGACGAGGAACTACTAAGGGGAGCTTGTGGAACTTCATCAACAAAAGGTATGTGGAGACTTGAACTCATCTATCACTCAGAAGTCTATTTATATTCTATCTCCTATTGATACAAAAGTCGTATAGCTATATAAACTTTACTTTATACACATTTGATATTTCGAGCTGAGTTTAACTCGCTTACATATTTCTCGAAATATGTGTTGGTAAGCTTTCGCTTTAACCAAGTTCATCTTTATTCTTGACGAAAGTCAAAAGATGATCATGTGAAAATCGCCTGGTAACATCTTACATGATTTGTGTGAGACAATCATTTGATGTAGACTCGGAATATTTCATATTGATCATTCGATCACTTGAAAATTGCTTTGAAGCTAATAGTTTGTGTGATACAGCTATTCCCGTCTTCTAAGAATGTTTCAATGATTTAAATGGGAGTTTAGAACAATTAACCATTGATTGGATATAGCACAGTATGCGTACTTGTATGCTAACTGTTGCAAGTTATTCCAAGTCCGGAACCATAGTATGCATACCCGTATGCGTACTGGTTTGATAGTTGAAGTCCGTGAACTTAGTATGCATAACCGTACGCGTACCGGCGTAACAGTTCAAGTCCGGGAATACAACTGAGTTCGGTTGTGTATGATAGTATGCGTACACGTTCGCATGCTGGCGAACCCGGACAAAGTCCGGCTACTTAAGTATGCGTACTCGTTTGCATACTTGAGTGGGTTAAGTTCTAAAATCGGTTTGTTCATGAACAAATACATTTAAAAATTAAGGAATGCAATCTTTTGCAAACCGTGGCTATAATGTTCACAAATTGATTCGAGTGAATCAAAATCGATTTTGCTTCAATTGTGTCTTGTATACTTCTATGAGAATATAAACAATTGAACAACTCTAGAACTAGTTTCATTTGAGTCATTTGAACTAGTTGTGATTAAGATGAACAAGGTTGATATGAAACTGTTCATATGGCTAACTTCGGTTAACTATTGTTGAGCCAACAAGGTGTACACATTTAGGTACGGTTACCCATATCTAAATGAAGTCACTTTTCATTTGTGTGTAAAAAGCTAAGTTCGATCTAACGGTTGAAGATATTAGCTTGAATCTAATCAGGTTTTCATTTAATGGTGAATATTGAAAGCTTTGTTACCAAGGTAACATTGATTGCAAACCCTGGTTTGAAGACTATATAAGGGAGAACTCTAGCAAATGGGAAACCTAATCCCAACACCTTCTGTGTGATACTAGTTACGACTAGAGTCGATTCTCCTTTAACCTAGGTTTTTCTAAAAACATTCTAGGTTAATGACTTAAAGACTTCATTGGGATTCTGAAGCCAGACCCAACTATTTTCTCTATAGTTGCGTGTTCTGATCTTACTTTGTTCTATCGTATTGAGTATTATCTTCTCTAAGATTTGCTCGAGATTCAATCTCCGATAGGTAAGATAAAAAGTAGTCACAAACATCTTCGTCTCATCGTTGTGATTCCACAATATCTTGTTTCGCTACCATACGGTTAAGATCATTGTGAGGTGATTGATATTACCAGGCTGATCTTCGGGAATATAATTCCGGTGTATCAATTGGTTCTTGTTCACCTTCATTTATCAAAAGACGGAACAAAAACTCGTAGGTATTTATGTGGGAGACAGATTTACCTATTTAATAGACTTTTCTGTGTTAGACAGATTTGTTTATCAAGACTTTGACTTTGGGTCATAGCAACTCTTAGTTGTGGGTGAGATCAGCTAAGGGAATCAATTGCGTACAGTCCTGCTGGGATTCAGAGGCGTAACGAATGCGATTGTACCTTAATCAGTGTGAGATTGGTTAGGGCTCAACTACATTCCAGTCCGAAGTTAACTTGTAGTAAGCTAGAGTCTGTAGCGGCTTAATACAGTGTGATGTTCAAATATGGAATAGGTCCCAGGTTTTTTTTTTTCATTTGCGGTTTCCTCGTTAACAAAATTTCTGGTGCCTGTGTTATTTCTTTTTCGCATTATATTTTCTATATAATTGAAATATCACAGGTTGTGCGTAGTTCAATCAATTAGATAATCCAACCTTTGGTTGTTGATATAAATTGATTGACACTTGAACATTGGTCTTTGGTACCGTTCAAGTTGTTTCTCATAATAATTAGGCTCGCGGATTTTTATCTGTTTGATTTGCTGATTACATTGAGAAAAAGAGATATAACTCTTGGATGTATTTTCCTTGATTGAGTCTGAGTGTCTAGTTGATTCTCTTGGAAATAATATTTGAGTTAGTCCATACATATTTCCTAAACGAAATATTGGGTGTGGTTGTTAGACCCCCCGCTTTTTCAAGGCTAACCTCATGACATATATTCATAACACCGATTTACGAAATCGGAAACCTTACCGGATGATTTATATCATAAAACATTCATACGATTTGTAACATCTCCACCAATTCTTGCCTATCAATACTATTCCTTCAGGTCTAAAAATAATTTCAGAAAACCTTCTACTCTCCCCAAAAGGAGAGAAGCAAACATCTACGGCTACACTGATTTTCGAAAAAAAGCCAGTATGTATCAAAGCACAGGGCGATGACTGGATAAAATCCAACCCAATGTTCATCATATCATGTATATAACATAACCTGAAGTTTTTTAAGTTTAGACTGCCTAATGAAATCAAGGTAACAACGACCCAACTAGTAGTAATAGTAACTAAGAAGTAACCAAAGTGTCTTAAGTGGCAGTAGTAATCTGAATCAATCTTTAGGTGTCTGTAGCATAGCGAATCGGCAGGCTGACTCGGATTTGGAGATGAAGTACCAGTAGTAATATATGAACTTGTTGATAATCTTGAACGAGTTGTTGCTGTCTTTGTTTTCATTGCTAGGCCTATACCAAGACTCAAACTAAAAATAAAACATAAAAAAATAAGAGTTACAGGAATTACAAAATACAACATTAGGCCTATAACAGGTAAAGCTAAAACTGACAAATAGCCAACAACATATAGAAGACCCGATCTACTCGGAGTTGCCGGAAATGATACCTTTGCTGCATCTTGGTTGGTACCCATTACTAGAAACAATTGACTTTATCCAATCTTTGTAAGGGAGGAACAAATCTCGGCTGAAGAACCACCAAGACCAAAACGTGAAAACGGTTTCTGCTGATTTTGGTAATTTCGGGTGTGTGGGTGAGAAACGAATCTAAACCCTAAACAATGCACTGCACGGGAGTACTTTTGATTCGAGAGATCAATCTGTACAATCCTGGCCTAAACCAAGAAATGGCCGTTCCAGGCTTGTTTCGGTCACAAAGTGAAGGAGAAGGGTTGGTCTTAGGGAGGGAAGCGAAGAGAGTGTTGAGACCAGAATTGTTGATTCTGAAGGTGTGGTTTGTTTTATGACTTCTATCGGAAGTAGAACTGGTTAGCCGAATGGAAAGCTACCAGGTGATTTTTAGATACTGTATTGTTGCCGACCAAAATTTGTGTTTGGTGAAAATAGGTGAAGCCTATTTATACAAGTCATATTGAAACGTACCCTGTTCTCGTAGGAAGTGGAAACGATTGAGTGGCAGAAGAATAAAGTAACGTGTAACCGTCAGACGTTATGCTTCCATGATGAGGGAAGTGAATTCGTATAACTGTCAGTCATTACACTTCCACGATGAAGGAAATGAATTGTTTACATCGTTACTTTTCACCACCACTAATTGTCCTACTTCATGACACTTTCTTGTAACGGGCACATTGCACGCCGCACGCTGTAAACCGCCAGACCAATACCTGATGAGTATCCCCCAGTTTGTGACATGTTTGATGTCTCGAGTGTTTTCGTGGAAAACGTGTAGCAGGTTGCTATGTGTGGCAAGTCAAAGTCAAGTGACTTTTCCATAAGAAAATATCATGTGATGCTATTAGGCTTGCCTTAATCGGCCGTGATGAGTGCTAAATAGTGCATATTTATACACCTTTTTATTGGCATTTTACTCACCTTTTGCGCTTAGAAATCAGATATTATCCCATATTCTGAATTTTCCTTGTTTTCAAGAATAAATATTTGTATTAATTAATTTTGTGTTTTTAGGTAATAAATAAAGTCCGAAGAAATCGAGGAGCCAAAAGAGCGAAGAATTGGAGTCGAGCATCTATGGAGCAGAAAGCCGAAGCCCGCGCGCGCGCAGTGATTGCAACCCAACAAGTAGCAACTCATCTACAAGACATGGGCCCAAGCTATCCATCTCCGACCCGTGACCCGGATCCGAGTCCATCATTTCTGAGCCGTTAAGATCTTCACTCGCCACATCCTACGCTCGCTCGGCCTTGCACATCAACGTTTGATGCTCTCGCTCAACAACAGAATCACCAGCTTATATCCTGAGCCGTTCAGATCTCTATCAGCTCCATCCTACGCTCGCTCGGCTCGTCTCATCATCACTCGATGTCTCCGCCCCAACAAAACTACCTATCCCCTACACCTCAGTCGACCATACCCATTCTCTTCTCCATCTTCTCTTTCTTCACCTCTCCCGTCTCCATCAGAGAACCCAGAGCAGAGCTCTGCTCTTCCGCCACCTTCTCCCCCTCTCCACCCTATCTCCTGTCAACACCACCTCCATCATCACCTTCCTGACATCAAGCCAACAACTCCTGCAGCCATCTCCACTCTCTAGTTCACACTTTCTCCATCATTAGCTTCTCTCAACCTAGAAGCTAGGGTTGAGACAGTTCGAACTAGGGTTTCCACAAACAACCACGCATGGAGCACCGAGGAGAATAGACAAGAGGAGAGACGATCGGAGAGTATGGGTGAGAGTGGTTGCAGTTTATTTTAATTTTTATTTCGATTTTGGGAATTAGGGTTTGGTAGTTTTCATGTGCATGTATAAATAGAAAAGGCAGAAGATGATTTTACTCACGCCTGGATTAGCCAGTGCAGTCATTTAGCTTTAATTTGGTTGTTTGTTGTTTTAATTTAGTTGCTAGGTTTCTCAATGAAACCCTAACTCCATATTCTGTTTTTAACTATGATTGAACTGTCTTGAATGCTTAATATTATCAAATGTCTTCAATTACAAATACCCAATGCTTTTCTCTCACAGTGTATACCAATGCCATGGATATCTTTGTAGTTAGGTCACAAGCTTGTGTTGAGTGTATTTCAGCTCAACCTTAGATACAAATCTTTGATTCCCTTGACTAGTTGTACTAAATTAGACAACTAGTGCTCTGGTCAACACTTTAGCCGTTAATTGAGGCATTACGGGAGAGATAGGTGGTGGAATTGACACCCTGCCCTTATCAATCACAGGACAACAAGAACTTCAACATAGTTGATCACATGATAGGAATTAGTGGTGGACTTGAAAACATTAGCATACTTTTATCACTGTTTACCTTAGTTTAGGTTCACTTCAGTTCAAAATCAGCCGTATCGGCACAAAATATATGCTGTCACTTTGTTACTATCATTTGAAGTCAGTAGAGTAGCCTTAGATCAATATCAGAGCACCACAAGTCCTTGTGGGATCGACCCGTACTTGCCGCGTCTCCGATAGACGCCGTGCACTTGCGGTATTACACGTAGGTCAAATTTACATACACTTTCGAGGCCTACCAAGTTTTTAGCTTTAATTCTGTTCTTTATCATTTTATCATGCTTTAATTTAAATTGCTAGGGTTTGAGATGAAACCCTAGCTTATCATTGTGTTCTTCTTCATGAACTGTTCTTGAATGCTTAATATTATCAAATGTCTTCAATTACAAATACCCAATGCTTTTCTCTCACAGTGTATACCAATGCCATGGATACACTGTAGTTAGGTCTATTTGTGTTGAGTGTATTGCAGCTCAACCTTAGATACAAATGCTGATTCCCTTGACTAGTTGTACTAAATTAGACAACTAGTGCTGGGTCGACACTTTAGATGTTAATTGAGGCATTACGGGAGAGATAGGTGGTGGAATTGACACCTGCCCTTATCAATCACGGGACAACAAGAACTTCAACATAGTTGATCACATGATAGGAATTAGTGGTGGACTTGAAAACATTAGCATACTTTTATCACTTGTTTACCTTAGTTTAGGTTCACTTCGATTCAAAATCACCAGTATCGGCACAAAATATATCTTTGTCACTTTGTTACTATCATTTGAAGTCGGTGAGTAGCCTTAGATCAATATCGAGCACCACAAGTCCTTGTGGGATCGACCCGTACTTGCCGCGTCTCCGATAGATGCCGTGCACTTGCGGTATTACACGTAGGTCAAATTTACATACACTTTCGAGGCCTACCAAGTTTTTGGCGCCGTTGCCGGGGACTTGGTGCGTGCCTTGCTGATTTTTGGCTAATACTTCACTGAGATTCATCTATCCCTGTACATATTTACATTGTTTTTCCTGTTTTTAGTCCTTTGCTATTTTAACTTAGCTTAAATTCTTTCCTTTGTTACATTTTTACATTCTGTCATTGCATCTGTAGTTTCCTATTGTTCTTGTTTGACTTAGTATAACTTGTAGTCACCATAACCATGTACTTGTAGCTTAGCTGTTTGCATCTTCTCTTGCATTTGTTCATTGCATCTTCACTAGCCACAGTAACTTGTAGCTCATTTGGAGCTTTGTCATTAGTTTACAAGGAGACTAAGCAGCCCTGTATCTTAGTGCTGCCTTGTAACTCTTGATCCCTTTCAGTCCAAGATACTCTCAGTGCATATTCTGTAGCACTGAGAACTGAGTTTGACATTGAGCTGTTGCTTAGTCCTGTAGCATAGCCACGAGTTAAAGTGCTAAGCTCTGCAGGTTGTAGCACTATAGCTCCTTTGCTTCAGGTGTGCAAATACGAGAACCGAACTCCTTTTTGAGCTAGCGGGTGCAATTGGAGCAGCTAAACCAACCCGGGGGAAACCAAGGAAAAGCCAGAACTTGAGCTTGTCTTCTTTGTGTAAACTGGTAGGTCTGAGCCAACCCAAGGATAAGTGCATGAATTGAGGTTAGTAACTGAACTTCCCCTGTATGCCCAAGGAAAAGTGCAGGTGCCTGTACATTACTAAGCCTCCCATGAAAACCTGAAAGCCCTGTGCATCACCCTGAGCATAACCCTGTTGAATGATTTGTGCATAACCCTATTGGCTGAAACCTGAGCAAGTTGTATGTATAATCTCCGACTATGCACCTTGACCTTGAGTTGCATCTTAATTGTGCTTGTATGCTCCCTGAGCTTGTGCTCATTAACCATTGCAAAAATCCATCAACCCTGAGCACAGCTCCAGCCCCTGAGTTGTTGAGCTTGTGCTGCCACTTGGAAAGCCAGGTTAGTTACAAGCCTAGTGACAAACCTCTGAGCATTTATAAACCCTGCTAAACTTGCTTGTGATACCCTGTCAACCCTGAATCTAGCTTGTGAAGAATCTGAGTTGAAGTCAACTCAGTCTGTTGACATCAACTGAGTGAGTTGATGCAACTGACCTGTTGAACCAAGCTAATTGGCAACCCTTGTATGCTTTATAATTTTCCAGAGGCTCATCTATTTTCACTAGCTAACCAGTTCCACTTGTAAAGGCCAAGTCACATGCTAAACTTTATGCTCTGAAATTTTTGAAAAAAACATACTCGGATCCTATTTGACATTGTGATTTGTTGATACCACTGAGCTTGTGAGCCACGGTGAGGTTTCCAAATTTGTTACAAGCCCGGTTGACAAACCCCGATCATGTTGAGATTTGTGGGTATTGTTTATGTGTTGAGAAATGCTTTTCTGTTGCATCTCAGATCTGGCATCACTATTGTGTGTGTGATTGTGTAGCATTTGAATGAGGGTTTAGGCACTTGAGACCCATCCTAAGCATTGCTCATTTGTGAGAACTAGTGCATCTGTAAAACCCTGTCAACTGATCCATGTTCATGCTCATGTGATAACCTGTGCCTAATGCTAAGCATGATAATTTGAGCCTTACAAAGCCCTGTACCTTGAGCTGCAAACCCTGAGCTCACCCAAGAGTATTGCTCTACTCTGTTAACTTGCTAGCCCCTGAAGCTACAAGTTTGAGCAAACCTGAGCTTGGGTCGTAACCATCGACTGCATGTTTGTCTTTGTGTATTACTTGACTTTGGCTGAGGTGAGTGGAAAAAAGTTTTTGTTCTGTGCATATAGATAGTGTTGTTGCATAAGCTACCCCGCATGTTGCATCTGCCAAGTGTTGTATCATATTTTTGTGAATTTGTGTTTTTCTTTTCTTTGTCGTTGTGAATGCCTGTGCTTAGGTCCAAAGATTGGTGTGTTAATTTTTGAGTTTTTGTGCTTAGTAATGATAAAATGTATGAGTTTGTGCTGCCCTGTGCTTGTTCTTCTGCCAAACTGTGCATAACCTGAGTTGCACACAACCTGTGCAACAAACTGAGATCAAAACTAAGCCAAACCCCAACCACTGTACACTGGCTGTTAACCTTTTGTCACCCTAATTTGGGCTCTGTTTGCCTCAGACTTAAGCCCACATATCCTAGGCTTTGCACAACTTCTGGGCTGCTAACTTGCCAACCTAAACTGAAGCCCACAAACTCCATCAGCACCAGTCTCTGCACAAACAAAACTTTCAGCCCACATCATTTGGGCTGAAATACACCTATTCAGCTGGGCTTAACAATTTCAAAAAGCAACTGGGCTGAACATTCCCAAACAAACAAAATCCCAATAAACCAAATTGAAACCCACATAAACCAAATTCCCACATAAACCAAAGCCCATTTTTTTGTTATATTTGTAAGAATGTTAATGTTTCTGTACATTATCTTCATTGTATATAATCCAGTAGGACTTGTTAATTTTTTCTTTCTTGAATCGGTTGAGTCTTCTTGTGCATTTTTTGTGCTAATCCGATATGATCACCACCGAGAATGTTGGATTTTGCCTTGATTAATGAAGCTCAACCTTGCTCCTGCCGACATCCGGTAATTTCTTCCCTTTTCTCTTATCAGCATAGTTCTCTCGGTATGTGACTGTTTAAATTTTTTCTATATGTAGACACATTGAGGACAATGTTTGATTTAGGTTTGGGGGTGCATTTGCATTTAGAGTTTTTAGTCTTTTATTTTATCTTTTAATTTTAAAAAAAAAAAAAAAAAAAAAAAAAAAAAAAAAAATTCAAAAACTCTTTTTGTAAAAACCTCCAACTCTTAGAGATTTTAGAGTCACTAGCATGCTTCTAGCTATGTTTACATAGAGATTCCGACCGAAATATGAGAACTTGGAAATCTTGGAAAACTTTAATCGGGTTCCTTAGTTGATTAGAGCGTTAAAGTTGGATTTAACCATCGGAGGGCGAATTGGAAGTCTTTGTTTAGATATTCGGTAGTAGAATTGTGATCACCCATAGTGGAGACTACCCAATTTACATCAAGTGAGGCACCAACCTTCAATTTTTTGCAACTTTCTAGAAAAGCTGTTAGAGTGTGTGTCACCGTATCCGTCAATTAGGGTAGGAATGGTGAGCTACCCAACTTCGCACCAATTTAGCGGTACTTTTGATCTCTTGAGTGCTAGTTTTTGTCAATCATGAGGGTGACGTCTAAAGATGAAAACTCCTTCTAAATACCGATTTGCAGTTAGCATCACTCTCTCTCTCAATCAGCAAGACCCATAGAAACACATCATCGTCAACAAGCGGAGCATCATCAGAATATGGAAAGAAAAGTTGAGATAGTCCAAGGTTTACGTGCAACAAAACAAAGAAAAGAAAATAGGATGAGAATTAATAAAATTTATAAAATCAAGACAATACAAGTTGTGGAAAAATTGAGTGATAAAGTCCTTTGTCCATGGAGTTAGTTATTTCATTATTTGTATTTTTATTTTCACAAAATTTAAAAAAAAAAAAAAAAAAAAAAATAAATAAAAATAAATAAAAATATTGTAGTTTATTTTTGCTACCACCATGGTAAAGAAGAATTTAAAAAGAAAAATCCAAACAACAAGGAATTTGAGTAGAAAAGTTAAAAAAAATTGTCAAGTTTTGTGAAGTTTAGAAAGTCATCAACATTTGAAGACCGAAGGCCAGAAGAGTGAAGACGTTTCTATGGTTCCTATGAGAGATTGATGTTAATTGCCATCGGGTGAGAAGTTGAGTACTCCCACCCCTTGCTAATGGTTGATTTCCTTTCTTAGAGATCATCGAGAAAAGATTCTTTTTGTCCACACCTCGTGGAGATTTTATTTCGGAAGGTTATCCTTCTTACCTACAACGTGTGCGGGATTTCTCTCCTTACTCCTGCTGCACACATGAGAGACTAAAAAGCGATCTTTTTGAGTGCAATTATCATAAAACCCTAATGGTGAGGCAGAAGTTGAGACTTATGATCACAATCGAATCCAAATTCTTTCATATGGTATGGTTACTTCTCGCTCAGCACTTAAGGATGAGAAGGCGTTCTTCGATAGTTCCAACACATTACTAGCATGCGGAGAAATTCTATGTCCTCATAGCTTCTTGGATGCTTGAGACTCTTTTTACACTCTGAAGTTGGAGAAGGTTTTGTGGGTACACCTCTTGTAAACCCTCACGAGACTACAACTCGTCCACTAGGGACACCTAGGGGTTTAAAGGCTTAGTGCATACGCTAAATGCATTCGAGACCTGCGACGGGGGTATAGTTAGGATTTCTTCATTTTGTTTCACTTGAGGACAAGTAAAATTCAGGTTTGGGGTATTTGATGAGTGCTAAATAGTGCATATTTATACACCTTTTTATTGGCATTTTACTCACCTTTTGCGCTTAGAAATCGGATATTATCCCATATTACGAATTTTCTTGTTTTCAAGAATAAATATTTGTATTAATTAATTTTGTGTTTTTAGGTAATAAATAAAGTCAGGAAGAAATCGAGGAGCCAAAGAGCGAAGAATTGGAGTCGAGCATCTATGGAGCAGAAAGAAGCCGCGCGCTTGATTGCAACCCAACAAGTAGCAACTCATCTACAAGACATGGGCCCAAGCTATCCATCTCCCACCCGTGACCCGGATCGAGTCCATCATTTACGAGTAGTTAAGATCTTCACTCGCCACATCCTACGCTCGCTCGGCCTTGCACATCAACGTTTGATGCTCTCGCTCAAGCCCAGAATCACCGGCTTATATCCCGAGCCGTTCGGATCTCTATCAGCTCCATCCTACGCTCGCTCGGCTCGTCTCATCATCACTCGATGTCCCAGCCCCATGACAAAACTACCTATCCCCTACACCTCGATCGACCATACCCATTCTCTTCTCCATCTTCTCTTTCTTCACCTCTCCCGTCTCCATCGAGAGAACCCGGAGCGGAGCTCTGCTCTTCCGCCACCTTCTCCCCCTCTCCACCCTATCTCCTGTCAACACCACCTCCATCATCACCTTCCTGACATCAAGCCAACAACTCCTGCAGCCATCTCCACTCTCTAGTTCACACTTTCTCCATCATTAGCTTTTCTCAACCTAGAAGCTAGGGTTGAGACAGTTCGAACTAGGGTTTCCACAACAACCACGCATGGAGCCGAGGAGAATAGACAAGAGGAGAGACGATCGAGAGAGTATGGGTGAGAGTGGTTGCGGTTATTTTAATTTTTATTTCGATTTTGGGAATTAGGGTTTGGTAGTTTTCATGTGCATGTATAAATAGAAAAGGCAGAAGATGATTTTACTCACGCCTGGATTAGCCAGTGCAGTCATTTAGCTTTAATTTGGTTGTTTGTTGTTTATACATGAACATGACTGCACTGGCTAATCCAGGCGTGAGTAAAATCATCTTCTGCCTTTTCTATTTATACATGCACATGAAAACTACCAAACCCTAATTCCCAAAATCGAAATAAAAATTAAAATAAACTGCAACCACTCTCACCCATACTCTCTGATAGTCTCTCCTCTTGTCTATTCTCCTCAGTGCTCCATGCGTGGTTGTTGTGGAAACCCTAGTTCGAACTGTCTCAACCCTAGCTTCTAGGTTGAGAAAAGCTAATGATGGAGAAAGTGTGAACTAGAGAGTGGAGATGGCTGCAGGAGTTGTTGGCTTGATGTCAGGAAGGTGATGATGGAGGTGGTGTTGACAGGAGATAGGGTGGAGAGGGGGAGAAGGTGGCGGAAGAGCAGAGCTGCCGGAGTTCTCGATGGAGACTAGGAGAGGTGAAGAAAGAGAAGATGGAGAAGAGAATGGGTATGGTCGACTGAGGTGTAGGGGATAGGTAGTTTTGCTGTGGGGCGGAGACATCGAGTGATGATGAGACGAGCTTGAGCGAGCGTAGGATGGAGCCGATAGAGATCTGAATCCGGCTCAGATATAAGCCGGTGATTCGCTGTTGAGCGAGAGCATCAAACGTTGATGTGCAAGGCCGAGCGAGCGAGGATGTGGCGAGTGAAGATCTTAACGGCTCGTAAATGATGGACTCGGATCCGGTCACTGGTCGGAGATGGATAGCTTGGGCCCATGTCTTGTAGATGAGTTGCTACTTGTTGGGTTGCAACCGCGCGCTGCGGCTTCGACTTCTGCTCCATAGATGCTCGACTCCAATTCTCGCTTTTTGGCTCCTCGATTTCTTCGGACTTTATTTATTACCTAAAAACACAAAATTAATTAATACAAATATTTATTCTTGAAAACAAGAAAAATTCAGAATATGGGATAATATCTGATTTCTAAGCGCAAAAGGTGAGTAAAATGCCAATAAAAAGGTGTATAAATATGCACTATTTAGCACTCATCAAATACCCCCAAACCCGAATTTTTACTTGTCCTCAAGTGAAACAAATGAAGAAATCCTAACTATACCCCTGTCGCAGGTCTCTCGAATGCATTTAGCGTATGCACTAAGCCTTTAAACCCCTAGGTGTCCCTAGTGGACGAGTTGTAGTCTCGTGAGGGTTTACAAGAGGTGTACCCACAAAACCTTCTCCAACTTGAGAGTGTAAAAGAGTCTCAAGCATCCAAGAAGCTATGAGGACATGAATTTTCGCATGCTAGTAATAAGTTGGAACTATCGAAGAACGCCTTCATCCTTAAGGCCGAGCGAGAAGTAACCATACCATATGAAAGAATTCGGATTCGATTGTGATCATAAGTCTCAACTTCTGCCTCACCATTAGGGTTTTATGATAATTGCACTCAAAGATCGCTTTTAGTCTCTCATGTGTGCGGGCGTGAGTAAGGAGGAGAAATCCCTGCACACGTTGTAGGTAAGAAGGATAACCTTCCGAAATAAAACTGGAGACTCCACAGTGTGGACAAAAAGAATCTTTTCTCGATGATCTCTAAGAAAGGAAATCAACCATTAGCAAGGGGGGAGTACTCACTCACTTCTCACCCGATCGACAATTAACATCAATCTCTCATAGGAACCATAGAAACGTCTTCACTCTTCGGTCTTCAAATGTTGATGATCAACTTCTAAACTTCACAAAACTTGACAATTTTTTTTAACTTTTCTACTCAAATTCCTTGTTGTTTGGATTTTTCTTTTTAAATTCTTCTTTACCATGGTGGTAGCAAAAATAAACTACAATATTTTTTATTTTTTTTTTTTGATTTTTTTTTGATTTTTTTTTGATTTTTTTTTACATTTTGTGAAAATAAAAATACAAATAATGAAACAACTAACTCCATGGACAAAGGACTTTAACACTCAATTTTTCCACAACTTGTATTGTCTTGATTTTATAAATTTTATTAATTCTCATCCTATTTTCTTTTCTTTGTTGCACAAAAACCTTGGACTATATCAATTTTTTCTTTCAATATTGATGATGCTCCGTTTGTTGACGATGATGTGTTTCTATGGGTCTTGCTGATTGAGAGAGAGAGTGATGCTAACGGCAAATCGGTATTTAGAAGGAGTTTTCATCTTTAGACGTCACCCTCATGATTGACAAAAACTAGCACTCAAGAGATCAAAAGTAGTCTTGAAATTGGTGCGAAGTTGGGTAGCTCACCATTCCTACCTGGGAATTTATGTAGGTGACACAAACTCTAACAAACTTTTCTAGAAAGTTGCAAAAAATTGAAGGTTGGTGCCTCACTTGATGTAAAATGGGTAGTCTCCACTATGGTTGATCACAATTCTACTCACCGAATATCTAAACAACACCTAATTAAGCCCTCAGGTATGGTTAAATCCAACTTTAACGCTCTAATCAACTAAGGAACCCGATTGTGTTCTCCGGTACTTCCAAGTTCTGTTATTTCGGTCAGAATCTCTATGTAAACATAGCTAGAAGCATGCTAGTGACTCTAAAATCTCTAAAAGTTGGAGGTTTTTACAAAAAGGGTTTTTGAATTTTTTTTTTTTTTTTTTGTAAAATTAAAAGATAAAATAAAAGACTAAAAACTCTAAATGCAAATGCACCCCCAAACCTAAATCAAACATTGTCCTCAATGTGTCTACATATAGAAAAAATTTAAACTGTCACATACCGAGAGAACTATCTTGATAAGAGAAAAGGGAAGAAATTGGGATGTCGGCGGGAGCAAGGTTGAGCTTCATTAATCAAGGCAAAATCCAACATTCTCGGTGGTGATCATATCGGATTAGCACAAAAATGCACAAGAAGACTCAACCGATTCAAGAAAGAAAAATTAACAAGTCCTACTGGATTATATACAATGAAGATAATGTACGAAACATTAACATTCTTACAAATATAACAAAAAATGGGCTTTGGTTTATGTGGGAATTTGGTTTATGTGGGTTTCAATTTGGTTTATTGGGATTTGGTTTGTTTGGGAATGTTCAGCCCAGTTGCTTTTTGAAATTGTTAAGCCCAGCTGAATAGGTGTATTTCAGCCCAAATGATGTGGGCTGAAAGTTTTGTTTGTGCAGAGACTGGTGCTGATGGAGTTTGTGGGCTTGAGTTTAGGTTGGCAAGTTAGCAGCCAGTTGTGCAAAGCCTAGGATATGTGGGCTTAAGTACGTGCGAAACAGAGCCCGATTAGGGGTGACAGTTAACAGCCCAGTGTACAGTGGTTGGGGTTTGCTCGAGTTTGATCTCGTTTGTTGCACGGAGTTGTGTGCAACTCGGAGTTATGCTGATTTGGCGGAAGAACAAGCACAGAGGGCAGCACAAACTCATACATTTTATCATTACTAAGCACAAAAACTCAAAAATTAACACACCAATCTTTGGACCTAAGCACAGGCATTCACAAAGACAATGAAAAGAAAAACACAAATTCACAAAAATATGATACAACACTTGGCAGGATGCAGTGCAGGGGTAAGCTTATGCAACAACACTATCTATATGCACGAACAAAAACTTTTTGCCACCCGGTTCAGCCTAAAGTCGGCAGTCACAAAGACTGGTCGATGACGGAGTCAGATGGTTACAATAAGCTCAGGGTTTGCTCAAACTTGTAGCTTCAGGGGGCTAGCAAGTTAACAGAGTAGAGCAATACTCTTGGGTGAGCTCAGGGTTTGCAGCTCAAGGTACAGGGCTTTGTAAGGCTCAAATTATCATGCTTAGCGCAAGTGCAAAAGGTGAGTAAAATGCCAATAAAAAGGTGTATAAATATGCAATATTTGGCACTCATCAAATACCCCCAAACCTGAATTTTCCTTGTTTTCAAGAATAAATATTTGTATTAATTAATTTTGTGTTTTTAGGTAATAAATAAAGTCCGAAGAAATCGAGGAGCCAAAAGAGCGAAGAATTGGAGTCGAGCATCTATGGAGCAAGAAAGACGAAGCCGCGCGCAACGGTTGCAACCCAACAAGTAGCAACTCATCTAGAACATGGGCTTGAGCTAGACCCGACCTGCGACCGGATCCGAGTCCGTCTCATTCAGGCCGTTAGATTCGATCTATCCTAGATCCGACGCTCGCTCCAACCGCGTGCATCGAAGATAGCTGCTCCGCTCAACACGAGATCACGCCAAAACCGCATACCATCCCGAGCCGTTGAGATTTCTTCCCTAGATCCGACGCTCGCTCCATCATTCTCATCGTCCGTTGCTACACCCGCTCAACACCGAATCAACCCATACCCCTATACCCTAATCGAACCAAACCATTTCTCTCCATCCTTCTCTTTCTTCTCTGGCAGAGCTCTGCAAACCCATCTCCTCTCCCCGACCAACTCTTTGCAGAGCCGCATCATCACCACCACCACCACTGACACAGCGCCAACAACCACCACTGACACAGCGCCAACAACCACCCTCTCTAGCTTCACTTATCTCTCGCCTAGCCTCTCTCGAAACCCTAGAGGCTATGTAAGAGATAATTGAGACTAGGGTTTATCTTTCATCAAATCAAGAGTAAGGGAGTCTCGGAACCACGGAGTCGAGAGCCGCACAATCGGTGAAGGGATGAATCGAGAAAGCATGGGTTTGATTTATTTTCCATTATTATTCTCGATTTTGAAATTAGGGTTTGGTTGATTTTGCATGTATAAATACAACTGAGTTGGGTGTGTTAGGTTTCACGCCTGGATTAGCCAGTGCAGTCAATTAGGTTTAATTCTGTGTTCTTTGTTAATTTTATTATGTTTTAATTTAATTGCTAGGGTTTCACTGAAACCCTAATTCCCAAATGTGTTTAAACTGTGTTAAGTTGTTCTTGAATGCTTAATTGACAAAATAGTTTCAAATTTAACACCTCAACTCTTTTCTCTCACAGTGCATGCCAATGCCATGGATGCCTGTGTAGTTAGGTTAATCTTGAGTTGAGAGTGTTTCACTCTTCTTCTATTTTTAATACTAATACCCCTGACTAGTTGTGCTTAATTAGACAACTAGTACTTAGGATTAGTGCCTTAGCTGTTATTTGAGTTATCACTAGGAGAAACTCCCTAAATAGGTGGTAAAAATTGACACTTTATACTTACCTGGCATAGGAACAAGACACTCAACTAGTTGAGCACATAGTAGGAATTCAGAGGTGGATTTGAAGACCTAGCAAGCCCTTTTTGTCACTGTCTATACCTTAGTTTAGGTTTACTTCATTTCACTTGAGCCGTATCGGCAAAAACCACGATTGTTACTTGTCACTTTTAGAACTCGGTTAGACAGACCTTAGATCAATATCGAGCACCACAAGTCCTTGTGGGATCGACCCGTACCTGCCGCGTCTCCGATAGACGCCGTGCACTTGCGGTATTACAAGTAGGTCAAATTTACATACACTTTCGAGGCCTACCAGGCCGCCTAAAACTTGCCACAAGTCCGTCAGTTTGGTGGAGAACTTGAATGCCTGAGATTAAATATCGTGAGGAAGGGTAGCCGTTGATTATGGCCACATCTTTGTTGTTTAACAAAGCGGCGCCATTAGCATAGTGGAGCATGGAGGAGCCATGGCATAGCGGCATGCTAGTGGCATGCCAGTGGCGTAGCCATGGCATAACGACATGCTAATGGCGTAGCCGCGGCATAGCGGCATGCTAGTCGGCACGCTAGTAGCCGTGCCATAGCGGCATGCCAGTGGCGTTGTGGCATGGCCACGCCTTTGGCGTTGTAGCATGGCCAAAGCTAAGGCTCCGTGGCCAAAATTAGGGCTTGGCGGCGTGGCCAAGGTTAGAATTTGGCGCCGTGGTAAGAATTAGGGCTTGGCGCCGTGGTAAGAATTAGGGCTTGGCGACGTGGCCAAGGCTAGGATTTGGCGCCGTGGTAAGAATGAGGGCTTGGCGGCGTGGCCAAGGTTAGGATTTGGTGCCGTGGTAAGAATTAGGGCTTGACGCGTGTCGCGCCGTGGTAAGAATTAGGGCTTGGTGGCGTGGCAAAGGCAAGGATTTGGCGTCGTGGTAAGAATTAGGGCTTGGCGGCGTGGCCAAGGCTAGGATTTGGCGTCGTGGTAAGAATTAGAGCTTAGCAGCGTGGCCAAGGCTAGGATTTGGTGCCGTGGTAAAAATTAAGGCTTGGCGGCATGGCCAAGGCTAAAGTGGCATGCTACCGCGGCAGAGTGGCTTGTTGGCATGCCGATCAATATTTTGTTGTGGTAAGACGTGTTTGGCTTGCCAGTTAGTATGGTGGCACGGCAGGGTGCGTTTGGCCTTTAATGTATGGTGGCAAGTTTAGAGCGACTTGATTGGCCAAGAAAAGGGGGCGGCCAAACATAAGGCGCGGCTACACTTCTGGTGAGAGTGTGGCGGCTTTAGAGCGACCTGATTGGTCGATGGCAAGTTGGGCCGGCAAGTATGGGCCGGCAAGTATGGGCCTAGCCACAACTTATGTGCGCGTGGCTAATTTGATGCGACGCGATTGGTCGAGAGAAATAGGGCCGGTTTAGGAAGGGGCGTGGCCAATGGCAAGTGGCGCAAGTTGGCCTAAGGCATGGCCACGCCTCCCTTTGTTGCTGCGGCTCCTTGTTTTCTAATTCTGAGCAAGGTTTTGCACCTAGTTTGTCTAGGTTTAATTTCGACAAGCAAGGTCCGATATACTATGCGAGGCACAAAACCCTAACTTCTGCAAGCTAGTCAGGTCAATTGATTGAATTATATGTGTTGACATAGAGTTCTTTTAAGTTCATTGCCAAAGAGCAGCATGCTTTTTCTGATTGAATACCTTATGCAAAGACCTTATCCTTGATACTTGGAAATGCATTGCTTCTCTGCTGTGATGAACACAAATCGTCATGCCATATCAACATTAAGGGTTCATCAGGAGAACATATCATATAAGGCATTCAAAGGAACTTATATTAAGTGAATATAGGCGGCGCCGAAATTTCTGAGAACATGGGATGGTTTTACATTCGCGATCTGGATAAATTTCATGTAAGTATATTGAACGGCTCAATAAATATATATGCCGGTGGAAAGGTTAGCACTCACGGCACCGTTTCCTTACAGAGTGACGTCACATCAGATGTAAGGTTTTACGATTTCAACCCTAAGCTAAAACCACCATTAACATTAAGTCCCACCTTGCACGTAACAGACGACATTGTTGCGGGGTAAGCATAGATGATATGATTGAGACAATAGCAAAATCGAAAGGACAAGACGTGAAGAGATTGCCGAGGAAATTCAACTAACCTTTAGCGGAAGGCATGAGGAATTCGTGATCCCTGTATTGGTGGTTTTGCATAAATTCGGCTTGGCCATGGGGTATTGGCATCAGCGCTGCAGCTTTGGCTATTGATTGGCAGAGATGGCACTGCAATTTGGTCCGTGAATCGGTGAATGGCGCTAGATGGATAGGTCACGGAATGTATGGAGATGGCGCTGCTTTGAACGGCCAGGATGGCGCTGTAAAGACCCTCAAGCTCGTCAACGCTATTAGACCAGTCAAGAGATGTTTTAGCCGATAATAACTCGATTAGTTTAACACGAATGTTATTTAATAAAAATTAATCTAACAACGTTTTAGATACGAAACTAATACCGCTGGATAGATCTCGAAAAGTTACGCGGAATGGACTACTCGAATGTATCAAACGGATATCGAATGAAGAAGATATTATCAGTTTTATATGAAGGGAAAATTAGTCATTCTGTTTTAATTCATCTGGCTGCCCTTATCGTTTGGGCGGGTGCCTTTAGCAATTTTGGTCGGCCTTATCAAGACCAAGCCGAGAAGATTCATTATTCTTAATTATTTTTCTTCTTCGTCCTTCTTCTTCTTTCTTCCTCTTTTCCTCTGTTCTTCAAACTTGTGATTTTGTGAGAAGAGTTGGGTGTTTTGAGATCTGGAATTAGGGGAAAACTTTAAGAGATGATCGTTAGTGAATGGTGTTGTGGTTTATTGAGCGCGGGATGAAGAAAATAGAATTGTTGGTGTAGATTGAAGTTACGATTTCTGAAGTTAAGTTTATATGGAATTGAGATGTGAATCGAGTTGTTGATAGATGAATAAGAAGATGGTTGTTGTTTATTTGTTGATATGAAGTAGTTTTGAAGATGAATTAAGAGTTAGGGTTTCTCAGAGATTTGAATTAGGGTTTTGAGAATGAGTTCGAGTCTATAGGTGAATTGATGGGTTAATCGGGCTGTATGTGGATGAAGATTAAGAGGTTTGATGTTAATTGAACTTATTGAGTTGGTCTGATGATTGAATTGAAGAACTAGGGTCTCTGCCATGATTGAATCAGTTGTAGTTTTATAAGAGTGGGTTAATTTGGATGATACAGAGTGAGTTGGAATTGGGTTTTGTGTATTGAGAACAAAGAAGAACATTAGGTATTCAATTTCCGATTCACAGCGAAGAAAAGGTAATTTAGTTTAAGTTTCTTAATTGATTCTGTTTTAGGGTTCATGGAGTAATTAATTAGATTACATCAATTAGATAATGGATATGTGTAGATTTTTCATGTAACTAGGATGTAGTATTGATTTGAAGTACATAATGAATAATCAGGATTTTCTGTGAACTTATTTGGGAATGTAAATTAAGATTGTTTGGTTTAGGATTGAGGTTTTGTTGGTGTAGAATTTGGATTGTGGATGCTTGTGGTTGAGAAAGGAATCCCATGAAACAGATATGATGTTGAGACATAAGATAAGTTGGTTGTAAGTGATGTTGTTGTTGGACTTCAGATTGAGTCGCAGAATTGCTTGTGTTGATAGTGTTGAACTGAACTCTGTTAAAGTGATCTGTGGTTTGGGTTGAATTGGGAATGCTGATATGTTAAAAGAGATTGATGAGATTAAGGCAAGTTGATGAGATGTTGAACATGACAGATGGAATGACTTGATGGTGGTGTTTGTTTAATGAGTAAACTGAACTATTGGTTTGATTGTGGAGGTTTGATACTGTGGAAATTGTGAGGAGGTTTATTAGTTTCTTGAGATGATCCTTGAGTTATGAAGTTTTTGAAATGAATTGGTTGTTCCAGTAATGAGAGTTGTATCCATGAGCTGATGTTGGATATGTTGGCAGAAATGATTGAGATTTTGGAATGAAGATGGTAATTCTGTAAGTCTTACGGCGAGGTTATAATGACGTGGAGCTGAAGATAGTTGAGATGATGATATGATTGTCGCAGTGGTGGGAGTAATTGGTGAAGTTTGAGGTTTTAGAATGAGGGTTAGATGAGTGTGTGGAGTTGAGTATCTCTTGTAGAAGCTTAAAGATGCAACTATTCTTGTATCACTAGGCATTGAAGGGTGACTTGAGTTAGGGTTTCTCAGAGATTTGAATTAGGGTTTTGAGAATGAGTTCGAGTCTATAGGTGAATTGATGGGTTAATCGGGCTATAGGTGGATGGAGATTAAGAGGGTTGTTGTTAATTGAACTTATTGAGTTGGTCTGATGATTGAATTGAAGAACTAGGGTCTCTGCCATGATTGAATCAGTTGTAGTTTTATAAGAGTGGGTTAATTTGGATGATACAGAGTGAGTTGGAATTGGGTTTTGTGTATTGAGAACAAAGAAGAACATTAGGTATTCAATTTCCGATTCACAGCGAAGAAAAGGTAATTTAGTTTAAGTTTCTTAATTGATTCTGTTTTAGGGTTCATGGAGTAATTGATTAGATTACATCAATTAGATAATGGATATGTGTAGATTTTTCATGTAACTAGGATGTAGTATTGATTTGAAGTACATAATGAATAATCAGGATTTTCTATGAACTTATTTGGGAATGTAAATTAAGATTGTTTGGTGTAGGATTGAGGTTGTGTTGGTGTAGATTTTGGATTGTGGATGCTTGTGGTTGAGAAAGGAATCCCATGAAACAGATATGATGTTGAGACATAAGATAAGTTGGTTGTAAATGATGTTCTTTGTTGGACTTGATTGAGTCGCGAGAATTTCTTGTGTTGATAGTGTTGAGGCTGAACTCGTTAAAGTGGTAGTGCATGGTTTGGGTTGAATTGGGAATGTTGATAGGTTAAAAGAGATTGATGAGATTAAGGCAAGTTGATGAGATGTTGAACATGACAGATGGAATGACTTGATGGTGGTGTTTGTTTAATAAGTAAATTGAACTGTTGGTTTGATTGTGGAGGTTTGATACTGTGGAAATTGTGAGGAGGTTTATTAGTTTCTTGAGATGATCCTTGAGTTATGAAGTTTTTGAAGTGAATTGGTTGTTCCAGTAATGAGAGTTGTATCTATGAGCTGATATTGGATATGTTGGCAGAAATGATTGAGAGTTTTAAATGAAGATGGTAATTCTGTAAGTATTATGGCGAGGTTATAATGACGTGGAGCTGAAGATAGTTGAGATGATGATATTGTAGAAGCTTAAAGATGCAACTGCAGGTAATTAAGCAGTGATTGTGTTTGTATTTTGATTCTGAAGTTTGTTTAAGAATTTATGAGTTGATTTGTATTTGAGTTATGATTTGTGCAAGAGACTTAGCATGAGTCTTTTCAGCTTAGCTGATTTTGTCTAGTGTTTCTGACTCAGTTATCTGACTGAATTGAGTTAACCCTGTTAATCTGAGTGAATCGGTCTGACTTAATGAACCTTGGCTGGGTTGACTTCTTTGACCGACTTGACCATTTGACCATGACATTGACCTTTGACTGGACGTTGACTGTTAGCTGACACTTTGACTGTTATTGATCGTTAGTTGACTCAGGTAGACTGAGACTTAAGTTAATGGACTTGTCTAGTGGACTTGGGCTTAGGCATAGTTTCCTATTTTTGATGATTTGGACCCTTATGGTCTGAATTAGCTTTTGGTTTCTTCTACAAGTTGTAGATATTCATAAGACTTAGCTATAGATTATAGAACCAATCCAATCGGATTAGTAAACTCTTAGTTATGTTAAAGGTACATAATGAGATACCATAATGGGCTTAGAACCGTTAGATATTTCACTTAGCTTAAAACTGGAACTTGTATGAATTATGTTATGAGCCTTGTGTGAGCCTCTTGGCTAGATTCTTAGAGTTCTTGTGTGATTAACAGTTAGACTATATTAACAACGATCGAATCAAAGGATGAAACAATGGATCGTGGATCTCGAGGTAGGCGAGGCTTGTCATCAAAAGAGGTGGGAATCGATAACGAACTTTCTTGTATTCATTATTGTTTTACAAATCAATCTTGGTGTTGTGGAATTCATGCATATCTTTGTATGCTTTGTGTGGTATGATATGTGTGCCGACACAATATCAGTATTCTATGGGTAGGGCGATACACCGCAATATTTACCTAATGAGTGTGGTTATCACAAATATTATTCTTCCTTTATATATCAGTATTCTATGGCTAGGGCGATACACATCAATATTACCTAATGAGTGTGGTTAGCACAAATATTATTCTTCCCTTTATGCAAAGGCAAACAGGACATCTCATACATGGATGTTTACTGTTATTTATGGATATCTTTGAAGAAGTTTCTACTTTGTGTTTTCTATCTTTTCGTGTATTAACGACTTTCGATAAAACCTGCATTGTCTTCGAATCATATTAATGATTACTTGAAAGCTAGTTGTTATTTCCTTTGGCACCCTTTTAGGGATGATGTGCTCACCCATTCACTAGGTTTGAGAGATCAGGATGTACATGTGACGATGAAAACTTCGAAAAATTATTTACGTTAATTAGTTAGCTTCAACTATGTTATTCTGTGTTTGTATTCTATTTGTAAATCAACTCATTATTGAACATGTATCATTTGATAGGAATTCTTGTATTTATTTCTGAGCGGGGTTAGTTTTTGGATTAAGTTCTGTAGCAGATTTTTTTAAATTGAATGTTTAAGTAAATGATTTAGATTCTTATTGCCTCTTTATTTAGTTAATCTCTTGGATTAGTCAGTTGATAGCTTAGGGGGGGTGCTACAGGCGCCTCCTTGGCTGGTAGAGATGGCGCTACTTCGAATGACTAAGATGGTGTTGCTTTGGCTGGCTACGTAAGGTGGATGGCGCGGCTAGCTTGGAGTGGCACTGCTAGCTTGGAACGGTAGATGGCGTTGCTGGCTTGGAGGCGGACTTCTGGAACGGGCATGGTGTTTCTGGCTTGGCTATGTCCATGGCATGGTGGATGGTGTTGCATTGAACAGCCAAGATGGCGCCGCTTTAGTGATGTCCGTGGAATGGTGGAAACAATACTTTGAACTATGGCTGCAAACGGTGAAGATGG
>JAJJWW010005507.1:0-21561 GCA_023531295.1 Papaver armeniacum
TAATCATAGTTATAAAAAGGTATGAGGTTTGTGTCCATGATAGCCAGGGCTATCAGACGGACAACAATTAATGGGGACCCTGATCCGAAGGTCGGGAAGCTCCGGATTGAGTTTTTACATGGACGGCTATTAAGGACTCTCGGGTTTATTACTTTAATGGAAATTAAACTTGAGGTTTCCTAAATTCCTAGCGGAGATGTCTAGGAAAGAAGGACGGCCAGGATCAAACTTTATTACTTCAATCAAACTAGCTTTCCTAATCAACCACGGACCTACAAAAAAGAAACGCGCAGAAACAAAAAGAATGTTGATAGATTCAAATTTGATGGCCAACTTAGCCATCCACGGGTATTTAAAGCTTAATCTTAAGTGATCAATATAGAAAAAATGTAATAAGTCCGTTTTACTACCATTCCCTCGTGCTATGTCCCACAAGTGCAATTGCTACCGTGCCGGTGTAGCAACCGACTGACTAATTTGGGAGAACCAGGATCAAGCCTAAGGAAACACAATCCGCGGCAAATCTATGTAGAGGAGCATCGTGTATATTTGACTTGGAACATTGCATACATAACTACCAATACCGAATGTAATAAAAATCATTTTATGGCATGCTTTGTGACATTATGCAAATTATGTTGGTCTAATTTTTCCAAGTAGGGTTAAGTTGGTTATTATTTGTACATATTCTTTTCTTTTAGACCCGACTAACTATGGACCTATTCCAGGTGGGTTTGGATGTAGAATTTTAAAGGTGAGATTTATGGGTCCAAGGGATTTGGTAGAATTACATTTCATAAACGTTTCCGCCAAAAAATCCTCCTATGGAAACTTATCAAGGGATTTATGGACATTTTTTTTAACTAAATAAATATATGTTACAAATGACGATGAACCTAAACATTGAGTTACAAACACACATGGAATTAACATGAATCCTATTTCTTATGGTTGGGGCCTAAAACGCTGTTGATCGATGAACTAATTAAACATGTTATTATGATCCACTAATTAAACGACTAACTAAATTGAGACCATTTTTATTTTTTTACTTTTGACACGATCAGCGCGGGAATTGAACTCGCAACCTATAGGTTGAGACCATTCCTAATCCCAGAAGTTTATAAACCGAGTAATAATACCTTGGGGAAAACCCGTAATTCCAAATAATATAACAAAAATCAATTGAAGGGTTTTTACATGGATGGCTATGAAAGAATCACGGTTCACAATTTGTTTTATACATGGAATCTTACGATGTTTCTTTAAAAGTTGAAACTACATGCGGAAAATATAGGGTTTACTCGGTGCAGAATCTTTTGCGTTTTTCTTATTTCACAAATCTTGGGTCAGAGGTTTATGCTTCCGATTTGATCAAGATGTGTTCCTCTTCTAAGCTTCTTAGAGTTCTTAAATAGGATATTGCTTTGTTCTTACAAAAACAAGTATATATTAGGGCATGTTGAACCTAGGTAAGTAGAGATTTCGGGTTTCATCTAATGATGGTATTTTTTTCTTTTCGTTTTTTATTGATTTAGTTTTTCATCATCAGGTCATTGAAGCGAAACCTGAAGAGAACCCCTGATGATTTCACGGCTTTTCCTATTTGAGGTATTTACAAAAAAAAAAAAAAAAAAAAACACTAAATTATTTTGTAGAAATTTTGCACCCTGTTTTTATTTTGGTGGAATGATTTCAAACATTCTTAATTATGATCCTGAATTTTCTTTGTTGGTGGAGAAGGAGATGTATTTAGTACCAATTTGATTAACCATAATAGTCACGTCCCATTAGCCATAATAATAGATAGAGAAACCAACCAAGGTCTTGAGCCACTAGAGCTGCTGTTAATGCAATGTCAGACCTTCTTTAGGAAGTTGAACTGATAATGCAATTGAAAGAAAAGCTTTCGATTGATACGTATATGAGATCGAATCAGTTCTGTTGTTGTGCATTAACAGTTTAAGCAACTCTTCATTGAATTACATGAATCCAATATGATTGAGGTGTAATTAAGATGAGATCGAAAATTGAAAGTTAATTAAACCTAAAACCATGTTACGGGTAAAATGAATTAAGATTCTCTGAATACGAATCTTAAGATTGATTTTTGGTCGAGACTATTTTGCGCTTCCAGATTGTTGCTGAAAGAAAGAAAGAAAGAAGGAAAGAAGGAAGAAGGATAAATGATTTATGGTGAAATGGGTCTGTAGGGATAGTGAAGAGTAACGTTCTATTGGTTCGTGAGGGATAAATTTTATGGAAGTTTTGTGATCATTATGTATTATGTTCTTTTATTCATTATCCTAATTAGAAGTTCCGTATATGTGTAGGCAAACTGTTTATATCTTTTATGGTTTCTTCTTTCAAGTCAATTTGTTGCTTAATGGTGGTAATTTGGTTCTCTTATTATTTGATTCTATTACTCTTCAATTCTTTTTTGGTACCATCATGTTTTTTTTTTTTTTGGGTACTGCCATGTCTTTATCCGAACAAAAGCTATTAAGATGTAGAAAATCTAAGGGCTATTAGTGTGTTTGAAATCTGTACATATTTACATTATTGTCGTATCTAATATACTCAATCAGCTTTAGGCTTATTGGGAAGGTTTTAATACATTTGTTCCATAAATTCTTACCTGTCAATAGGCTTATTGCAGTTTACCAAGATGTTGGCGGTGATGAATGACGCATCTGGATGTCATGGCACCGATCTTGAGGCTAGGAAGAAATGTTTTAAGAGGCTGGACCGGATTGGATATGGTAAATTTAAAATTTACCCTTTTGTATAATTGTTACCATCTTGGGTTTGAATAGTCAATCATTTGAGCTGACAAGCGTCATTACAAGTAACCATTTTAAATATATGTAGTCCACTGGCAGGGAATATTGCATCTGGGAGTACATTATCGGATAGTTTAACATATAAAGAGTTCGCCTCAAAATGAGCAGTTTTCGTTTAACATCAATGAGATATAAGTTTTAGTGGGAATCATATTGCGGAGATATACTTTTTGTTATTGCTAATATGTGCAACCAGTTTATATGACAATGCTACTCTTTTTTATCTCCATATTTGTTTCTTATTTTTGTTTACCCTTTCCTCATGGATATTTCTATAAGAATGTGACTCAAGAATGGTGGATTCCTTAGGGTATCTTTTTCATCACAAATTTTGTATTATAGATGATCAGTTTTTCCTTTTCAGGATCCTTTTCAGTGTGGCGAGTGATTCAGCATAATGCAATGAAGTCGGATTCTAATGAATATAGGCTAGACTTGGTATATTTGTAGTGCCTAAAATATTATTTGTAGGGATCCCAAGCATTTTTTTAGTGTTGGAGATCAGGCATTAAGAGGTAAAGATGGCTATGCTAATTTCGACAATTTTGGAATCACTAAAGTTATCAGGTATGAGTCGCTTCTGCTTATATCAAATCCCAAACAATTTTTAAGATGTCAATTCGTTTTGTTTTCTGATTTTGTTGTTTTGGATTTTGTAGGATAACACTTGTTTTTAGGGACACCAACATGTTTTGAAAGAACTTATTTGTTTCTCGTTTCTTTTGGCTTCTTCTTCTTTAAGTACCGTTTAATCTGATTCAAATCTTTTGCTACTCCTACCTTAATAAGATTCTACGAAGAATAAGAATTTAAGAGGGACGATCAGGACTTTGCTAACATGGTCATGATAGTCGGTAAGGACCCTCATCAATAATGCATGTTGGTTGTATGAGTAATTCATTTCAAGAGTCATCCTTTTGGACATTCAAACACTTGACTGCTGATACTCAATCCCCTCTGCATGGGAGAGAGGTTAATTAACTTAATTAGATTTGGACCATTTGCTAATTCTAATTTGCAGCGCTGACAATTCTTAGGTTGTAGTCTCTCAACATTGCTCTCGTCGCAGAGGTAAAGACTCTAATCTCTTTAACTTTGTTTGTTCGTGTTTGGATTTAAGTGTAGATTATCCAATGATTTCTTAAATGGGTTTTATTTTTAATATATTTTCCGAGTTGCAACATTTTATTGCTAGAGATGACCAGCACGGTAAAAAATGTGGATAGTTAACCAAAGAATTGTCCAACTAATTGTAGAGATTATGAGAAATTATTATTCCATAGAATCATGATATGACGTTGTCTATGCAAATAATGACGAGCCATCACTCAAGAACAAAGACATAAAGATAATTTTTATTTTCTCGGCGATGAACCAGTAGAAAGTGTGTATTATAAAATCAATGGTATGCGAGAATATATGTTTTGTTACTTTTCTTTTCTTTTTATTTTGGTTTAGCGATAAAAAAATCTCTTTTGCTAAGATGTCGCTGCTTATTTGGAAAAAAAGGGATCTATATTTTTAACATTTGCTTCCCTACGAGGTCTGTCAATGGGATTTAAGTTATTTAATCAACTTTCAGGAGCTCTACACTCAAATTTGCCAATGTAAGATGATTTCTTACATTTTTATAAGTAATCTAAAGGTAAATTCTTTTATTCGTATCCTTTTATTCGTATGAATGAAGTTCGCTCAATTGTCATTATACAAACTCCCACAATCAAAACTCCCACTTACATTAGGAAATGATATTTTGTTGTCTTAGCTCAAATGGTAGAGCACATGGTTTTCATGCAGTTGTGGGTTCGACTCCCACAGATAGCACACTTAATTAAGTAAGCTAAAACCTACATGCTTTCGGTAACAATATTATCATGCAATAGTGGTGCAACACATAGGTATGTTTAAATAACGTTCCATATATTATCTTGGTTTCTGTAGCAAAAGAACACCAACAATCCTAACATTAGCAAATGTAGATTTGTTGCTTCTCTTTTTTGATGATGAATTGAAAATATCATAGTCCAAGCTCAAATTTGTCCAAGAAAGGAAGTAATTGTGTGATGGAAAAGGAGGTAGATTTTATGCGTATAGATAGAGACAATACATCAGATCTAAACGGTTTAGTAACCCTTTAAGGGGATGCCAGGGAGGTACTCCCATTTAATGAAGAATAATTGCGCGGATCCCATCTCAATGACATGCATAAAGATTTTTCTTGGATTTAAAAAAAAAAATGTGACTCATTGATTTAACATACATGAAACAGCCCTAAAATCCCAAGTGTGGTATAATGACTTCACTCAAATCCTCATTGATTTGGATCTCTTTTTCCTTTACATTAAAGTTGATAATAAAATTATAAAATTAAAATGATCCATAAGAATAAGTTTTCTTGGGATGCTGACTTTGAAAAAACTCTTCCTATTGTCCTCATTGATATCTCCTAAACCTTAGGAATTTAATTTTCTTTTGATTTTTATGATAATATATCCATATCTTTGACAAAAATCTTACATTATTATTTTGTTTTTATTAAATATGAAACGAAGCACACAACACATTACTAACATTTGAACTATTAAATATGATGTCACTCCCAAACTTTTACTTTTTGTGAGTTAAGCATTTGGAGTAGTTTGTTTTATGATTGTCAAGAGTTTGCTTTTTCTCTAATTTTGAAGTCAAAAACTTAAAGACATGCATCACAATTTCCTATTTTGAAGAAATGATTTCTTAAAACTCCTTTAGATAGTGAAGAATCCACCCCTCACAAAGGTTAAAGTGGAGTTCCCGATTATTATTTTGATTGGTTTAAGTTGTTGAGAAAACTCAAAAGAACGACCAAGTATATCTCACAATGGAAGCTACAATTTAGTACGCAAGATCCAATTAAAGTTCAGAGTTCCCATGCTCATTTTTAGTGGCACACCATTGAGGTTGTAAAGTAAAATTGGTAATACACGCATGATATGAACATTTGTCCTTGACCTCCGGAATTTAGCTATAATCGGTAACTGAAATTTGCTTTCCAAAATGGTATTCGGTTTATGAACGAGATATTGAGTTATTATGAGGGATCTTGAAATTTATGATGCAATCAGATAATCCGGTTGATAAAATGTGATAAGAATCAGCGTTATGCAATAAGAATCAATGAAGTTCCGGTTAGCATCCAACATTTCTTCATTTAATTTGGCATCCAACACTAACAATTTTTATGTTCACTTGCAATGTGAAGAAAAAAGTGGCAATGGAGACCAGAGAAAAGATATTGAGACGTGCTAACTTTTCAAGACGGGTTTGGGCACAGTTGAGTAGCTTACAAATAATGTGACTTCATAACTGTTTGTAAAGGAGAAAGCGTAAACATTTCTCCAGCCAAGACAAGGACCATGAAAGCTATGCCAATCATTGCGGCCGATATCGCTCGCCTAAGTCATTTGAGATCCTCACACTTCCCATAACAGTGAAATATCCAGAACTAATATTTTGGTGATTGAGTTACTGCGGAGTTGAATAACTTGCCATATTGATATTGTATCCACCGCAGGAAATACATGAATTCCCTGTTGTTAAAGTAGAGTCGCAGTGATAACCAATGACTAAACGTAAGTTTCCTTTTAAAGTTACTGGATTATGATTAAGAATAACAAATTTTGTTGTTTTATATTGTCTATAAGAATTATTTTTCAAACCAAACTTATTTAGCAAATAGTTTATGTTAGAATGAACTTTTCTTCTAAACCAACTAATTTGGCTAATAATACGAAACATGCCCATTATTGGGGGCACCGTTGGAACTTGCATAGGTTTCACCCAATAAAAGTTCCGCAAAGAGCAATTGTATGTGTACCGTGAGAATGCCACAACCGGTTGTACCATGTGAGACAACCTGGTGGGACTCATGGAACCGCTGACCCTGAAGATAATATGGGGGTGCAGCTCTTGGTTGCGTGGGTCCCTTCAGGTTGTCTCACACGAGACAACCCGTTGTGGAGAGCCCACAATACATTTAGAATTTTTGTTTCTGTAACAAAAGTACAAACTTTTATATTGGTAGACAACCAATTGCGACCGAGAAACAATCCCGCTCATAGTCTAACTCAAGGCCGATTGTGCTTTGGAAAAGGTGTCCTACCTTTTTTCCGAGAGGGATTGTGTTAGGGTTGTTTTTTTTAGTTGTCTACCGAGAATGATTAGTAGAGGTAATAGGTGGAAGATGTTTTGGGTGCTGCAAAATTTCACTATTCTATTCAAGTAATGTTTGCGGTTGAGAATTAAACCTTAAAGGACATATATATTCCGCGATCCGGGCGAAAGCTAACCTAATCAACACTGCTACTAAAAAAAAAAAAACCTAATCAACACTAATCTCTAATCAATTTATAAGTCGAGCATTCCCGGCCCACCAAGCAAAACTCTTGGTCATAACCGGTTTAATGTCTACATATTTTAATTTTAGTTTGTCTACTTAAGAAATCAATAATGTATTTTCTAATCACATAATTTCTTAATGTTATTTTCCTAACTTTAACAGATTTCTTATGGTCCTGTCTACTATAACCCGACTAACAAAGTACAAGGGCCGTAGGCCTTGCAAACTTATAGGATCACCCTCGGACCTAGGATAATCCCTTACCTAACCAATATACATAATCATGTCTAATCTTGAAGCGGGTCTTACATTTTCTAACATAATTGTAACTCCTAATCTAGACCATTTCTCTAATTTTGACTGATTTTAAAAGATTTCTAATGGTCGGGACTATAGGGCCAAGCTACTATGACTCAACTCACTAAATACCATAGCGTGATCCCACAGGTTAACCTATGGGCTCAACCCCCTGACATTCATTAGTTTGGATTCCTCTCTAGCATCTACCACAACTATAGGAAAGCCTATCATTGTTGGCCACATTTTTTACTTAAAAGAAATGAGTAAGGTTATTCTTTGGGTGTTGTGGAGTGACGAAAAATAATTAATTAAATTTTATATGTTTTAAACTATTTAACCTATCATGCATCGATTTAAAATCCTGAATGTTATTTGCCAGTAATAACTATAACTTTCATTGACTTTCAACCAGTTATATTGAACACTCCTAGGCTAGACGATATTCATACAACATAAGTCGATCAACATGAACCTTATGAATTGTAAATACAAACTATATATACAACACAAATCGATCGAAGAGGTTGAGCCACATAAGTCACATTATACTTTTATTGCCATCAACTTTGAAAGGTGATTTTTACGTTCAATGATCACTACTTAATTATCTTGGAAGCAACGAATACAAATACACCAAGGTAAACATTCTGGAAATCACAAATAGTGATACCTACCTAGATAACATAAACCAGACTACATCAATGAGATACCTGGATAAGTATAGTAATGGTATTTTAAAGTATTTTCATGAAATATACTAGGTATCACCAGGGCCTTACGGCCCTGGCTCAACCTATGGTTAGTTTTATGCAACATTTAATCTTCGGCATCCGACAAAGGGTTTTTAGCTTGGTAAGTTTCTCGAAAATAATCTAATATACTATTAATATGTTTATGTTATTCAAATATCTCCACGATATAGTCCGGATTATCTAGGAATCACCATTGGTGATTTCCTCAAAAAAAAATTCTTGATACCTTTTTTTATTTATTGTTCCCAGGTTAATTAAATGCTCATGACGGGTTAAACGTGAACATCACTTGTGAAAGGTGGCAATTAAAGTAGAATATGACTTGCGGGTTTTTCCACTTTTTTATCTAACAAATAAGAATGCGCAAGCTTAAGTGTGGTTTGAAAGCAATAAGTCTAAATTTTAATAAAGCAATCTAGGGAATCTATTACGAAGAATAAAATGGTCTTATCTGGATAAGAATTTAAATTACCAAGACAATAATAAGATAAATGATATTAATGTCATTGTAGTACAGTAAAGTCGTTGGGTAATGGTACCGGCTACCTGAGTTCGAAACTCGTCAGCATCAAAATCTTTATCGATAAAAAAATACGATAAATAATGTAGAAGCTATTGGATACGATCAAGCAATTTTTAATTATTTTGACCCAATCAAAAACTTGTTGAACCGTGCGATAATAAGACCAATATAAACTTGAGTTATATTGGCTAGGATAACAAAAGAATTTAAACCGATCAGAAACTACTCCCAAAAGTAAATAGATGTATTGTTGACCTGTCCATGAATTTCAGCTTCTCTCTTTTGGTAGTCAACAATTCTTATATAGTTGTATTCTTAGTCCAGATTTTTTTATGTCGGTTCGTAATATCCGTTCTAGATGTTGTTTGAATTTCCGCGGTCTGTGTTTTTCTTTTGATTTTATCTTATCCAAATTTTTACGGACGAATATCAAATATTTGTTAACTTTTTGTTCAGACCCACCTTGAGTGAAAATATCAATGCATGATCGTTATTTACAAACATATTATATGTCCCCATCTCGTAAAAGTGCAATCATCTTGTGGTCGATTTTCTTGAGTGTTAAATCGTGGTTGTATTCCTCATCTTCAATGAAATTTTCATTCTTCAAGGAAGCCTCGAGCTTCTTACTGGCATGTGATAGTAAAATCAACGCTGCAATGCAACATCAAAAACTTAAAAATGTAATACCATTCTACTCTGTTCTTTTTCGTGTATTTCAAATTGATTAAATTATTGTAGCCCCTACATTTTTTTTTTCATAATCTTCCATACACTTTTTCATATCAAATGCATGGTTTAATATTTTTTTTGTTATATCATCTTGACCTCTCGATGTCGTTTTGTTGATCTAGATCCTTCAATAAGTTCTCCAATTCGTCTTTGTGATCCAAATATTTGGGCTCTTGATTAAAGACCCATAAGAATATTGCAAAAAATGTTTTCTTTTTGTTTTGTTGTCTAATACGTTATTTTTCTTCACCACATCATTCTCAGTCTTACCTTCCATGATCTTTTGATCCTTTACAGAGTTTAATTACCTTGTTGTCGAGCGATAATTGTCTATTCCTCCTTCTTTAGGTATGGCCTGACTTATGTCCCTGCCTCAAACTTTCATCATGGTATATTTTCTTTTATTCGTGTTATTTGATAGGAGCTTCATTAATTCAATAACGGATAACGCTTAAATTCAGATTTGCTCAATAGTTTTAGTCTGTATTCAACATGTTATTACTTGTTATATTCTCAACCTTTGGTTTTGGTGGATTACTACATCTTTATGGTTATCCAGTATAAGTTCCTATGTTATGGATGTTTACTTGATGTCAAATGTTGACTTTTTCAATGCTAGGTAAATGATCGGTACAATGGGCTAAGTAAAGTACTTGTTTATGGTCAAATAAACTGACAATCAAGGTGTAATGACATCCAACGCTCAAAGACAGTCAATGTGTATTATGTTTTTGCTTGTCAATGAGAATCAAATGGCCATGCCTCGACTAATACTTAACCAAGTTACTTTGACTCAATTGAACAAACAGGATATGCATCAGTTGTTCAAATAAGATTGCTAGGTTGCCGACCAGAAATTATCATGTAACACGTTTTTAATATTTTTAAAAAAATAAAATTGAAAAACTTTAAAAACATGATTTTCCAAAATATGAAAATGCGATGAAGCTGCAGTACATAGTGCCTTATCTCATCTACCACTACCCATAAGTTAAATTTTTTTTTAATAAGTTGATGTTGTCCATTCCATAATACAAATTATCTGAATAATATGTTGTGGTTCTTATATTAAATTAAATTTTTATAATGCAAGAATTTCGACAAAATTTATTAAAGAGTAGAAGATTATATGATAATGACCACAAATTATCATAAGCATTATCATGAACGAAATAATCATTATTAATTAACTAATCTAAATATTGTGTCATCGAATTACCATCTTCATTTTGTCTTTTATTGTTACCTCCTTCATATAATTATGATGGTGGAACAAATGCATCAATTATGACTTTGTACATTGTTTTTTTTTCGTTTTAATGCATATGTGTTCCTGTATCATTTCGAGTTGTTTGGAGTTATGCACGTTTTTGTTGTATATCCCTTCAACTTATACAATTTATTTCTCTATGTCCTTGTTGTTTCAGTTGAAATATGATATGTTACTCATTGAACGCGCCATATATATTAAAAAAATATTTCTTTGTAATTTACAATATGTATAGCTTATCTTTATTAGAAAAAAAAAATACCTTCCATTCCAACAATCGTTGTTGAGGTTGCAATTGTCATATCTTCGTATTCTTCGTTGTCATTGATTTTTTGTCTGATTCGATATGCTAAATAACCATGTAGGGTTAGTTTTTCTTGCTTGCCTCTTTCATCTTGTATCACAACATTTTGACTTTAGGATTCATACCCATTTCTAGCAATTCAGTTTAACTTTTTTACATTCAGATTAATTTTCCACTCTTACATCTGCAACAATATAAATTTTGTTATTTTCTTTAATTCGTACAACAATAAAGAATACCTTCCAAATATTTATTTAGATAAAATTATGGCGCAATTACCCGTTGGGTATTTTTATGTCCACAATTATTTTTAGGTTTTTAAAGATGAACGAATGTAATTTTCTTATTCTCATATTTGGTGGGTATTTTATGACTGATGGTATGTAGTACAATACCATATCTCATCTTATTCGTTTATAAGATCATGTATATTTATTTAACTATAAATGTTTGCAAGTGGATTGTGTTCAACTCTCGTAGTATTTCTATGTGGTACCGGAGATGTGGCAGCATCATAATTCCATGAATTTGATCTCACTCCATTTGAATTTGCAAGTAGTTGCACTCGCTAATAAATGTTCTAGTAGTTATAAAAATTATTTGGACATCTATGTGATCATCTACAACTATTGATTTGCACCATTCTCCCCTCAGATTTACCATTATATTCCTAGAAATATAAATTTTGAAAAGGCATAATCGTATTTTTTTCTTTCTAACGACAAATATGACATGGATCTATGAAGGTGAAGATGTCATCTAGAAATGATGTATATATTTTGTTCCCGTCGCAGAAGAAGAGAATTAAAATGATGTGAATTTATATATATAACATAACAATAAACACATCATGCTTTTACTTTCAAAAATAATAGTGAATAGCTTGTTGTTCTTTGCTAGCATTTCACGCTGACTCAAAAATTATCTATGGAAAATTATTTCTTCGTTGCGATGGAAACAGTCCGTCTACCTCTTGCATGATACTTATAAGTATGTGAAGTCATCTTTTCAGCATTTACAAATTTCTAAATCAAGTAGCAGTTTTGTAGACTCAATAAGAAAAAACTATATTGTCCAGGACGATAATTCAACTCAATAAGAAAATTTAATCTCTAGATAAAATTAATTAATCAGGATGCCTACGTAGTCTGTCATGAAAAACAACATCTACGGTTCTAGAAAAAAACTTATGGATAGATAATATTCATTGTCAAAAGACCTACAGTTTTCTTTACCAGCAATATAGCTATCCTTCTAGCAAAAATACACCTTGATAGTGCTTCATAAAGTTGCCCATGACTAAATAAAGAAGTGCACAAATCTATGCCGACATATTGTTGATGGTTATAGCAGACACCCCAAGGATAGGGAACTGATGCCTTGGGATAAATACATGTTTTACAGCTTTGTCACTGGTTTGAACTTTGGTTTTGGTTACATGTCGTCCACATTTAGTAACAAATAGCCTTGTACCGTTGGAAGATTCCCATATACCATGACTGATGTCAAGCTTGAACTGAAGCATTTATGATGCATTTAAATTATGCATAAATTTATTAAATAATATAAATTATTGCTAGTATCATTTGTATTTAGATAATTATCAGCAGCAAGGTATGTATGCATATTTCCAGACAGGTTCCCATAGCATCATACTATTTTCATGCACATCTTCATTGCGCGTTTATAGTATGATCGGCATGATAAAACTATTGGACGTGCTCTCACATCTTTACCTATCTAGGGATAAATATTGATTATTAATCTAGGCATGTTTTTACACCTACCCACTGACACGGGAATACCAACAACTTCCTTCAAATCATTACCAACTTATAATATCCAACATATAAGTATCGAAGTATTATGTTATGTGCAAATATGAAGCAAAGTGGTAAACACAATATCTTCACGCTATGTATCTCTACTAAAACATTTGTTAATTTTTCGTCTCAAGCATATCCAGGCACAAATTTTTGTTACGGGTAAGCATAATAATGTCTTTTTAAAGCAACGATATTCAGATAAGCTCCAACAATTTCTTCCCGACATTCTCCAAGGATACCGGTCAATTTTTTACTATAATCTCTTACCATAATAACTATAACTCCACCAAACGTACGGTCTTTTAGGATCCAGACAATTACGAAGTTTTCAATCAACTCCTTTGTCGCAAAATCTATGATGCATTGGAACTCCGTCCCACATAATTACCTTCATCTGTCTCATGTGTTTAGCATGTGGATTCCTTTTATCAATTCAACGAACATTGGTTTCAACTATTTCTTTGGGAGTCTTGAACGTGGAATGCGCGTTACGACCTCCCACAAAAAGAAACAAAGCAATTCAAGAAGAAGCAGAAATGATAAATAGGTATTCAGCTCCGCGACAACTTGCGACTAATGTGTTTGTGTACAAAACTTTTTCCACTTCATGTAGTACTGCCATTTAGAGAGAAAAAAATCCCATTATCTGTCTGCACGAAATCAATTACTACCTTGTATACCGACAACTGAGCAAAGTTCAATATCTCAATGACCCCATTGACTTCGCATTCTCATACTTGCAGCAGCCGGTACTCCTAAATATACCTATCACCAGTGACATTATTTCAATTTTATATTGGTTTTGGCATATCCTAGAAATCATCAAGAGACCTATCAGATTCATGTAGTTGTTGATCAAGGAGATATAATCCCTAATCAAGCAATGTTTTCATTAATTGGCCTATGGATGGTGTACCTCACACGTAGTTTATAGTGTACAACTCACCAACATTATGGCTGAAAAAGCACATCCTTCCAATTGCAACACCCGTTTTCTTATTTTATTCGTCTTTCTTTGTCCACATTCTTGATAAGGATATGCTTTAGAAGTAGGATTAATATTTAAAGCACACCATGAATGTTGACTTATAGTCTTTTGCAACTTTTCTATCTTTCTCCATTGACTTACCCACATCATACACAATTCTTTGTTGTCCGGGAAGATGGATAGCTAATTGAACAACGTTAAACTCTTCCTGCTGCAGCGAATGACCATATAAACACCATGCAGCTTCAGGTAGTCCAAGATATTTTGCATCGACGTGCTAGTGTGCCTCCCACCCTTATTCTCCACCAATTTCAACATTAATGTGGCCATTGAATATTATAGAAAATATTGATTATTTGGAATAACATTTGTAATTCCTACTATGTATTCACTGTGAAAAATTACCTCCCTCCCATCATCAGGTTGATAATCGATTGGATATCCACTTTCATCCATGCTTGTACTATTAACGTGTTTTCTTGGATAACCTCTGTTACATTTTCTAATTTCCACGCACATAGAATTCTTATTATATGGATCATGTACCATACATTTTCTAACTGTTTAATACAAATATGGGTCAGTTTTTTCATCTGGAAATTTGCAGAATCAAGATGTTTAATTGGCTTCACTGTTCAAGTTTTTTAAAGATCATCTGCGCACATTTTTTAAACTCAGTCGTGAACATGTGCAACCACTTTGCCAAACATTTTTCCTTTATTGATTTCTACCATTAAATGGTCGCTCATTAACTCAAGAAAACACGTTAATAGTGCAACCACTTTGCAAAAAAAATTTCCTTTCTTGACACGGGATATCAAATTAGGACGATCAGAAGAATATTAATGTGGTAAGAGCTCTTTAATCTCCATCCAACTGGGATTCACGGTCGTTGCCCCAAAAATTCTGGTAAAACGTGTGATAGCCATTAATCTTGATATATCTCAATCATATATCTGGCCCCACCAATGAACGACAATGGGGTTACATGGCTTACCTCCTTCTTTAGGTTTCATCCCATCGCCTGCCAGTTTTTTAACACCAACATAACAATCCGTTGGCGGTATATCCGGAATTTTCATGAGATAGTATGGACGATTCTGTTCAACATTTATTAATAACTCTTGAAATAGGCTTTTTCTCTTGGATGGTAGAGTACTTGCATATCTGTTAGAAAAAAATGGAAACTATAAAACTATTAGAGAGGCAATGGAGATTTAGTGTGCTCTCCTATAGCAGTATCCAGTTGTTTCATATCGATTTCCCAACTTCGCTCATCGTATGGAAATAGGAGGACATAGTGCAAGAGAAAGTCTGTACTCCTCCATTGCTCATTTCTATGATGCATTCCCAAACTGATTTCACGTTGAAAGCTCTTCCTATTTTTCCATTTCATGATAGCTTATCAGAATTGTAGTAAAAGCGACAATGTTAAAATAAACATGAAATGCTGCAAAAGTAACATTTTTAACCCCTTGCTAAAAATGTTTTAGTTTTAATAAGGTATCAAATTCACACTAAATTTCAGTAAATAGAAAGTCTATCATACAACTCAGTACATGTTCCAGTATATATAATTATGCATTTCATGTTTGACATTGACAAAAAGACAGGTTCTTATGCAAGTGTGTAAAAATGGCAATGCATTAAAGCTAACTTGACTACTTGAGGGAGGAGAACCATATATTTTTCTTTTAGAACAACCACCGCACATCTCATCAACAAAATAAATTCCAATCCCTCCATCTTCCACAGAGAAGCAGTTACTTCATCAAACCCAAACCTTTTCCTTCTATAGACAACTTTCTTACACCTTTCAACATCATCGAGCAAGAGTCAGTTCTGCTCTCAGTTCTCATCTCATGTTTAAATACTCACAGGTTTCCAATTTTTGCGCAATAAAAAAAAAAGTGAAGCACCTGATGGGTATAGCAATTAAGAATCCCCATGATCAAGACACCTTAACATCCATGGTCCCATTACCATAATGTCACAAAACAGATGTGATTAAGTAACCATAAAAGTGCCATTGCATCAGATTGTTGTACAACAGAAAAAAAAATGGGTAAAAACGAATCAACTCGGAATACTATAACGATTAATGATGTCTGAATATACTGGCGAGTGGTGTCTAAAGCATGCAATTTAGGTGTGACGCAAGGGCAATCAACATTAAACATATGCTCCTTCAGACGGAAGTGCTGAGAAAACAGTATTAGAAAACAATGCATAGAGATAAAAGGTTTTCTACATGTTCACCTATGTGGCATTATATCATTATGTAAAGCATGTAAGGTTCGGGTTTACTCAATTAACTACGCCATCTGCGGGAGTCGAACCCACAACTACATGGTTGAAACCATGCGCTCTGCCATTTGAGCTAAGACAACAAGAAGAAGATGTAACTGACTCCCTGCTTTATATACGCATATTTAACCGTAACATTATGATGTCGAGTCTATACTTTTGTCTCCCATTTTGAACTTCCGTCATCCTCTCCACTTCCATCCTCTAGCTCCTTAGTGAAACCTATGTTACGCGTTGATATCATAGACAAAAACCCTTCACTTTGCTAGACTGGTTTTAACAAAACTGTAACCTTCCTGCGCCTCAAAATTGTTTGTGGGATTATAGGTGGTTCTCTTAGACTGACACAACGAACCTAATATCTTGCGGCAGTCTTGGACATGTTTTACAGATTAAGTCACTGTGCAAGTTGCCCATTAAGCGAAGATGCCAAATATAGGTGCATCCACTATTGTCATATACAGAGACAACGCCAGAGATTCTGCTGCTGACACCCATTTTATGGTAGAACGAACTCATTCACTATGATGAAGATGTCGGAATCTTTGATGCTAACAAAATCATGAAAAAAAAAATATGCCACCCCATTAAGTGAACAGATCGGACAAAAGCAAGACTTACACTAACTCGATTAGATAGAGTCGATGAAAATATCTAGAGATAAAATTATCTTACTTTAACTGCATGAGCCTTTGTAGTACCATAGAAATGCTACCGGGCTACTAATTATATCATCTGTCTAATATAACCACCTACAGCCATCCATCTGCAATGTGATATAAGGTTAATATACATGTTTAATTTTATGCAGTCAACACACCCTATTATGTTCTATATGTCGAAAGACTATACATTGAAAACTTGCTTCGGTAGTAAAACATCATCTATAATCTCAAGCAGAACAAACAGTAAAAGAATAGATATCTTCTGCAATCTTGCAAGTTTGTTCCAGGTTTTCACTATTTTCATTTGTTTCACCAAGTTCTTTTTCATGCTCTTGTAAGCGAATCGATAAAGACATAAGCAATATACACATCCATGCATTTTTTTTAGAGAACAATGCAATGCTTTTTCTCTTCCCTGGGCGCAACGGTTGTTTAATTTCTTCTTCTTCATCTAAACAAAAAATAAGACAAAAGAAGAAGAAAAAAAGAAGTCAAGATCATCAGAAGTAGGATAAATGATAACAATGCACACCTACAATTCCTTCAGTTCAATATTTGGTCGCATATCAAAGCAATCAAAAGATAATCTGCCAACTTTGCCCTTAAAAAGACAAAGCTTCAGCGATATCTCTCTACATTGCTTTATCTAACTATCATACATTAAGAAAACATTTAGCATAACAATAACATAAGTAATAATTGTTACCTGTTAAACCATATGGCTAATATTAGTATGTCATACCTTAGGTTGCCGATACATCCCTCTTGAAATGATCGTGGTTGAGAGATTCCAGCCTTAATTGAAGAACTCTTCTTCTTTCATGATGGGACAGGTAGACTGAAAATATTCCAACATGAGTATTACTTTCACCTTCATGCCAGCATCACGCGAGTATTGTACTTGTGAGTTGCACTATCCGCGGTAAAAATAAGCACCATCACCATCTTCCAATTCCATAGAGCCACACACAATAATCCAATACGACATTTTTTGGCAGTAAATTAACCATCATCATTAAAGAGGTCGGGAGATCCATGTATATTTGGTGTCCATGTTGCTGGATTTCACCACCCCTGAAATTTTGTAAAGTATAGAATAAGAAGAACATCAGGACCAACAAAATTAGTTGGATAAAACGCGTAGTCAAGAAAATACTTGTAACCATGAAGTTACTTAAAACATTGCTAACATAAAACTTGTATTTTATGCATAAGATGAACACATAATTGCAATTTTCCATAAGGTCAATTACAGTAGTCCAACTCAACAACAGACTTTATGGACATTCATAAGTTGTTGTTGGTTAGACATACCAGTAGGTTTCCGTTGGTAAAAGACCAAGACTGAAAAAAAATCATATTGCATTTGCGCAAGAAAAACAAATGACTCAATTTCAAACCCACATATCAAGCATAGCCCTCCGCATAAATTTTAGACTCGTAATAGTCATCAAATCTATAAAAAAATGACTTCCCAACTAAGAAAACATCTCCTTGTCAACTTACCAACCATTTTCTGTATAGGGAAAAAACATCTCATTTTTCTTTTAAAACAATCCAAGTCATAAACAATATAAGGCTATGATGTTACCTATTGCCTATTGGGAGTGCCTGGTTTGAGCAAATTCTATTATTTGCCAGCATATCCAGTGCCACTAAGCAATCCAAACTACACAATAAAAATTCATTAAGCAATCCTGGTTTAAGCTCTATATTCAAAACTGCAGGCTTTGGAAAAAATGGGAAAGTACGAAACAAAAGACAACACCTGTGGATAGCCGGCTTTATACTTTCTTATTTATTAAAAACCCGTGGATTTCTAAGGTCCAAGAGGCACCTAAAAACCCCTGCCCATCAAAGAAAAATTAGTAACCACTATCTTAGAAAAATCAGTTTTCATGTAAAGTTAACTAAAAAATGAATATTAAGTTTCAAATACTATTCGTCCTTATGACTCATTATCTTGAAGCAGCCGCATGTATGAACCAAGTGTATCACAATTAAATAGGAAAATCACTATATAGAAGTACTTAAACTTCTAAACTGCCATAATATGCATGACCACATGTACGAAACAAATGCCATCACCTTTATATGAGAACCTTCAACTGGGAAGGTCTGTAGAAGCAATGAGAGCATAGTACACTCTTATACCATCAATCATATCCAATTAAATTATATATGCAGTAGCAACATAACTAAAATTACCTGTGTATCAAAAAAAAAAACAATGCCTCCAATCCCTCAAAAGTTGTCCAATGAAAGCAATCAAAAAAAGCAATATATAAATCAAGGACCCAAATTAGGTGTTTTATCTTTCTTCCCATTTCTTACTCCTACAGTGTGGAAGAAACAAAATTACATGTGTATCAAAGAAAAGGAAAGCAATCAAGAAAAAAAAAAAAAAAAAGGAATGTATGATTCAAGGATCCAAATTAAATGTTTTATCTTTATTCTCATTTCTTACTCCTACAATTATCTGTCTTCCGTGACCATGTGAGCATCTCCCCAATGATCAGAAAGAAAAACAATAGTCCACTCAATACACTTTACACCCAACTATCAGAAGAAAAAAACGATAAAGTGTATATATACCCTGGACAGGAACCACAAACTCAATTGCACGTTCTCCAAGCTTTAGGCCATGCGTCAAATAACAGAATAGCCTAAACCTATCAAACCTAATCAGTTTGTAACCCTATAATTACACCTAAAAACCAAATCAAAATCTTAAAACGAATTCAAAAAAGGAGCGCAACTCGCAAGGTAGAAAGAGAAAAAAAAAAAAAAAGGCTAAATAGAACTTTACATTAGGGTATAGTGACCCGTATTTACTAAGTTACAAACAACAAAGATAGAAAAGTTGGGATTACGTAGGTACTTCTTTGTTATAAGTATCAAGGTACCCTCGAAACTTATTCTGAATAAGTTTGCACTAAAAGCAGAACATTGCCATTTAGACTATTTACCGCTCAAATAAATTTGTTCTCATAAGCTAGATTATACTAAATGCAGCACATTCCCCTTCTAAATTAGAAATAAGTGAAATAGCTTAACTGAACCGTTGTACAGATCTTATATCTAAAGCATCCAAATTAATAGCCTTCTAAACTCTAAAGTTTAATATCATCTGACTCGCCATATACACATGGACATTAAAAACCTTGAGTAATGAGAATAACACTATTGAAATCCATATTTGATTCCAAACTATTGTCAGACCCTGTTTTCTACATCTAGAACATACATAGTTGATAGAAAGCACATTGTTTTTAGACTTCTGCCAACCTGTTATAGCATATATGTCGTGTACATTACCTAATTAATCGTAAAAAAACATGGAAAGCCTAATTTCCAACTCTGCATGAATTGAAGATTTATAAGATATGATGGAAGAAATTGATTAGAATTCTACTAAGATAAAAGCAGCTGAAATTTTCACCAACCGTTGTCATTGTATAAATCATCCATGATCGTTGTCACAATAAAATCATAAGAATCAGTAATACCTTTTGATTGAACCAACCGTCTTCATTCTAGGTTATGGAACTTGTTCACTTCATTTTTTAATATACGTCCAGTTGATCATTCTAGGTTACGGAACTTGCTATAGAACCTTCTTCTCCTCATCCATTATCTCTAAAAAGACAGTAGTATAAGGGACTGATTGGCTGCAAGAAGATTAGCTAACGAAGCTCATGAATATCCCAACACTTGTAAGAGAAGTACACTGAATACATCAGTTTAAGAACTTAAAACTACAAAAAAATTAGAAACACTCATTCACAAACTACAAAAAATCAATATAACAAAGAAAAACAGATATGAGAGGATTATCCTAGATCATGACCATCCACATTGACCATCCAACTGAAACAATGTTGGTTAACAATTTGAAATCGCTCCAAAATCATATAAAATAAATTAGGTAGCATGTAGGCATGCAAGATTAAACAAGAAAGTTGATCAAGCAAAACATCTGGATCTTCTTTATGCATTGAGCAGTAGATCCAAAACAACCAAAGAACTTCAAAATCAAGACCTGTCTAAACTCCCAAGCGAACCTAAATAAACCACAGATAAATTATGTGAAAGACTAACCTGATCCCAGCTGCCACAAAAACAAATAAGCAAAAGCCAAATAAGTGAACCAATAAAAAAATGTACCTTTTACCTTCCGGTGGTAAGGCTAGTTTGTACATCACCCACCACCGAGGAGGCTTTAGCGAGGCCTTGTGGCATAGCCTTCCCACCTTGTAAATACTCTTTAGATTCAGAGAGTGATAAATAAGAACCAAACCTGAGCAGAAAACTTTACTATGTTTTCCAATTGGAAAAAACGCTACAATGAAAAACTTATTAAACATGTTGTATTATGTATACATCAATTTCACATTGAACTACTCCATTGTTTAAATTAAGCACTATGTTGAAAACCTCCCAAACTTAACCCCAAATATATGAAACCCTAGGTTTCAATTTCTGAAATCATTAAGAAAAAAACAATTGATATCACCAAAATCACTTCTTACCTAGAAAATACGTTTAATTTTAATTGAAATCAACATAAGTAGATGAAGATGTTGCGAGGACTTGCTCGAGTAGGCGAAAGATGATATTGTGGTTCATCGAATCAACGGTGGTCGGGAGAGGAGTAGATTTTGGTGCGGTCC
>JAJJWW010005508.1:0-41952 GCA_023531295.1 Papaver armeniacum
ATTTTAATCGACGAAACCTACACCAAAACAGAAATCATACTTTAGAATTTGCCATCTGACAACAACATTGACAACAATGATGAGCAGAAATAGTGAGTTACTTTCTCAATAAGGACTCTGTTTTCTATCCATAGCTTAAAAACAAAACAACGAAAACATCCACCAAGAAACAATATTTAGATAAGATTTCAATGTTATTGTTAACCAAATCACAATCTTAACCTTTCTTTGTTTCTTATTCATCCTATTTTTCTATGTCTTTCATCATCCAAAAGCTTGTACTATTTGTTGTTGTCACGCCCATTCAAAAAAAGGAGATAGTTAATCTAATACATGTCCTAGGTCCGCATTAATTTAAAACATTTCCGGTTCTGGACTCGTCAAGTTTGCTTGACAAGTGTTACAATACAAAGGTAAAATCTAGTTGGCATCTAAGATAGCCATCACCTCAAAAAAAATGTACACACAAAACATGTTTAAGACCACTGCTAAGATACTCACTCCAAGGTACCAACTTGAAATTACTCACTCGTGCTAGACATAGTACTCGCCTTCCCCCTGCTCCGTTTCGCTATAGTAGATTCACTGGCACCAAAAATGACATCAACATGAGTACAACCTAAACAGAATTTACATATCAACGTCATCTCATATAGATGATAGCTAAAATAAGGAAATGGTAATGGTAAACTAGATATCACCTCAAAACATTTTAAGGAAACCAAAGTATGAATGGTATAAAAGCGACGTATAATATTCAATCTAGTAATTTCACTCACATATTTTAGTAATCCAACCTAACAAACAATCACTAACACATTCATGCAACAATGGCAGGATGTACATGTCTATAAGCTCCAACAAAAAACACCTATGTTTGGTCAAATGATGATCCCTGTAATGGTGGTGTAAAAATAGGATGGAGATATACTAATGCAAGTGCAAATAACTTTTAAGATGCGGCTAAAATTTAGCAATTGATAAGCATTAGCATCATCACTAGGCGGCTTACTCATTTATAGTAACAAAGCTTGCAACACGCCTCAAAGAAAGAAGTCAGAACCACTTATTCATGGCTAGTATCCTCAAGTTCTAAAATCCTAACATTGAATGAGAATGAGATGTTGACTAAATTCCTTTTGAATCTTGACGTAGTTGCAATACAATTATCAATATTACAAGATCAATCCCTATTCGGACTCAGGAATCAGGATATCATAACCTGGCCGCTAATAAACCCATTCTATTCTGGTAAGAATCTTAAAGGTTATATACAGAACAACAAACCAAAGATCAAACTTTTGCATAGAATGTTAGTTCTTATCGAAGTGAAAAAATTAGAACATAAACACTATGTCAACAAATAAGTCAAACAATTCATGTCTTAACTCTTTAACTACTCTCTTATTGTATTAGTTGAAAGGAGAAAGATTGAAAGAGAACTAGAAAACCAACGAGACAACACCTAAAACTTGTGGAGTTGAACTCTACCACTACCATGGAAGAAGAAACTCAAACACAAAACAACCAACAAAGAAGTCCTAAAAGTCTTAAGCTCTAAAACAAATTTCTCAAGATCTCAAAAACAAACCCACACAAAATATCAACTCAAATTCCATTAAAGCTCTATTAGAACTTGAAATCAAGGAGAAACTATTCTATTCAATTAAATGCACAGAAGAGGACCCTTCAAATCCCTCCCATTTCAGGACTTCAAAGCAGTAACAAATCAAACAAGTAACATTTTGAAATCCCTCAAGAAGAGATTGATATCTAAAAAAACAATTTAACCCTAAAAATAGCTCACAATCAGTAAAGCAAAACACACCCATGCCTTGAAATTCTACATAATACAAAAAAAAAACAAAAAAAACAAAAAAACGGAAGAGTAGAACCTAACTTCAAATCACCAAAATCAGACATGCTTGAACTTCATAGAGTTAGGTCAACAATATCAAAATTAAACAACAATACTAGTAAATAGATCGAGATCGATATTTATACCGATGATAATCAACTATCGAGATTTCGTATTTCAAGAACAAAATTGATTTTGCATTCTAGGTTTAGGAATTTTTTAAAGTTCTAGAGGATCGTGATTTCTAGGTTTTGAGAATAAATCGAGATTTCTATGTTTTGATACTGAAATTCAGGTTTCGATTTGTGGTTTTATTGTGAGAGAAGGGTTTTGATTCTACAAATTTTGTGTTTCTGAAAGAGGAGAAGGGTTTGTTTCTGAAAGAGAAGGGTTTGGTCGTTCTGAGAGAGAGAGAGAGATGAGAATAAAGAAGTTTAGTGAAATAAGAGAGAGAGAGAGAAATAAATATGTCTGAAAATATTTTGTGTTTCAAAAATTGAGAAAAAAATTAATGTGTGGTGAAAAAATGAGAGGGATGATGATTTTGGTGTGAAAAGTTAGAGGGAAAAATTAGAGGGAAAATTTTTGTTGATTTAAGTTTAGGAGGGAGGATGATTTTGGTGAAATATTGAGAGGGAAATGGTTGAAATTTTAAGATTTTCTAAAAAATAATAATAAAAAAAAAAAATGAGATTAAATAATTAAGACTACTAAAAGCCCATAGGATGTTGCCAACGTTTTTACATGTTACACAAAACGTTGGTCTATTAATTTTATTTAACTTATTCTTATTATCTATTTAGACCAACGTATTTTTCGGTGCAACGGATATTGGCGCCGCACAATGGAGCAACGCTAATATCCGTTGCACCCCTCCAAAACTGATATGTTGGAAAATACAGGATATGGTGTAGTGATTGTTACTATAAGAAATATGTATAATTTGATAGCCATGTTTATATTCATTTTGTAGGTGTTTTAAAATGCTTTTCAACGGTATAAAGTTTACGAAAAAACGTGGTATAGTTTAAGAGATAAATCATTTCTAAGTTTTACTAGTTATTATCCATAAGGGTATAATTGTAAAAAATACTTAAAGATACTCCCATTTTCTCCTCACCTTAATACTTGTGCAAGCTCATCTAATTTGGGACAGATGGAGTATTAATTATTATTGAGTACACCCCATATTGAGATATCTTCCTTGCCCTTTTCTACCAATGTTGGTAGGTGTAAACAAGTGTAAGAAGATTTACATACTTTATGTAACCAAGAAGAGCAGCGACAACTCACCAATCCAAATATAGTGTCAGCACCGTATCCCTCAAACAACATTGTAATTGGACCAAGCATTCCACGAATATTGCGATCTCTATAAATCTTTATGGCAAAATTGAATTTCTCACGTGGTGCCAATAAATCTAGCTTAGTACTCACAGGTGGTCGGATGCCAAATTGAACGATAGGGGTTAGATGTGCAACTGTCTATTTTATGCTTCTTGTTAGCGGAAATCGGACAAGAGTGTTCTTAAAGTAAATACCAAGGTCTAGATAGACTACCATGTTGTTTCTTAACATTTCTACGAAATATTTTGCCAACAATACTCTCTCGGCGTTCGCAAATATTCGACAACGAATTCTTCCACATTAATTTTCTATAGTGCTATCTTCCTGAGATCGATATTCACACACATATACAACCATATAAAACGACACAAAAGAATCATCATTGTTTAACTCAACCACTTGAGCCTTATTAGGGTATATATGAGAGATCATACAAGTTTCCTCATGATTAATAACGATATTATTTTCTACCATAGATAAATCAAGTATACCACTATCAGGAACTACTAAATAAAGATTCAGTGACTTACCATTAAGCTCTAACAAATCATGCGAAACCTTATCGACCAGATTTTCTTCTTCCTTAGAAACATGATTTTCATCATACTTTTGTGTTGTAGCTTTTGAATTTTCATCAACTGATGCTACGAAACAACTTCAATATTGTTACTAGATGATGAGGACTCCTCATTAGCTTTGGTATTGACATCTTTTGCTTGATGTTGTGTAAGAAACTCTTCTCTAGGAATACCGAAATACGCCATGATGCGATCCCTATTTTTTAGCAAGTCTTACAAGTCTAGTTGCATGATAGGTGAAATATTTGCACTAGTTAGGTACTCAAATACTTTGTTTTCTTGATAGTTTTTGTATCATTATGCTTTGATTTTGTTTTCTTTTAAGTTTCTTAGGTGTTTGAGGTTATCTTAACCAAAAGGAGGTGGAACTAGTTCAAATCCAAGATTTCTTTGAATCACCTTGAAGAGGACAAAAAGACGAAGGCAACGACGAAAGAATGGAGCTATTCCGACGTCGCATGAGAAAGTTATGAGCAAAATAAGAAGTCAAGCTTGTCATTTTCAACGTAAAGCGGGTTAAAAAAGGATGATGCAGAAATTGAATCGTCGGCCTTTTCGGGACCGACACTATATGAGATTTTCTAAAGGCACCCAGATAATCTACTACGGGATGCCATCACCTTCTCCGACTCACAGGAAAACTTGAGTTACGGTTTTGGGTTAGATTTTTAGGCGAGAATATGGTTGAAGACAGACGAAGGATGTTTGCTTCTAGAGTTCAAATAGGTTGCTGGCTGCGATGTAACTATCCAGTGACGATGGAGATTGTACGAGAAGAAAGATGAAACTTTGGTCATTCTCTGAAGTTAAAACTGATGAGAATGAGAGTTTGCTGTGAGTTGTTTTTGCCGTTAATGGAGATGAGGAAGTCGAGCTGTGGCCGTACTCAAGCATGGCAGTGATACCATTACCGAGGATTGATGGAGTTAGATGCAAATGATGGCAGCGATGAAGCTGTTGCAGCTGGATATTAAGGGTGTTGGCTGTGATTGATGTGAGAGTTGAACTGTTACTGTGGTTGTTTGGATTGATGGGACGACGACAGTGTTGCTGCTGCCAATGGGAAATGATCGAAGACTGTGGTTATCGTGGTGGTGGTTACCTGATGGTGCTCGGATGAGACAATAGAGCTGGAGGCAGTGATGGTGTCGGAGATGGAGAATGGTCGAGTTTAAGGGACTGTTGAATATCGATGATGGAAAAAAGAAGAAAGGCTCGAACGAGTTGGAGGCTATGATCGCTGTTGTGTAGAAGAGTTGACGATGCAGTTATGTATGTTGTTGACATTGAAATTTTGGCGCCGCTGCCGGGAAGGCATAGCTGATTGTTATTTTGTTCTTGATTCTTATTTTTAGTTTCTAATTTTGTTTTTGAGAATCTTGTTTGAGGTACGTACTTGATCTCTGGCATCCAAATGTTGGGATTACCAAAGGTGCGGAATTTCAACTCGCAGAGGAATAGTACTATAAGAACCTCGATATTCACAACAAGAAGTGATGGTTGGCGGAACGAACAACAATAACACTGGTAACCACGAAAACCAAGGGAACCAGGGAAATGGCGTCGCTCCACCACCTCCACCTCCCAAGAGGACACTCAAAGATCTGACATACCTATCGTTTGATCAACAAAAGTTGTGTGTCAACTTGGAAGATTCAATTGAGCTCAAATCTCAGTTGATTCATTGGTTACCGAAGTTCAAAGGGCTTCCGGGAGACGATCCAAATCGTCATTTACTATCTTGTTTCAACATAGGTTGACAAGTTTGAAGCCAATCGGAATCGATCAAGGAAGAGCTTTATCGACAACTTTTCCATTCTCTTTGATTGATTCTCAGAAGAATGGTTTTATGGTCTTCCACCTGGATGTATCACAACATGGAACGAGATGCAGAGAGCATTTTTAGAAAAGTACTTTCCCGCCTCTATAGGAAAGCAACTATTCGTAAAGCAATTAGTGGGATTGAACAAATTGCGGTGAGACTCTTTACGACTACTGGGAACGATACAAGAAGTTGTTAGCGAGCTTCCCATATCATCAAATCTCTGAGAAGCTCATAGTGCAATATTTTTATGATGGTTTGCTCCAATCCGAGAGAAATCTTATTGATGCAGCTAGTGGTGGTGCTTTGACAAACAAAACCATTGACGAAGCGACATAATTGATCAAGAATATGGCTGCAAACACGCATCAATTCAACACAAGAGGCGTGTCAATGAGTCGAAGAGTTAATGAGGTTACTTCTTCACCGCACTTAGAACATAGGATTGGTAATACGGAGAAGATGATGCAACAAATGGCCGCATTAATCATTCCCTCTTATGAGGAGAAAGCTGAACAAGTGAATGCAATATTCCCAAATCAGCAAAGGCAACGGTATGATCCTTATTCCAATACGTATAATCCAGGGTGGAAAGATCATCCCAATTTCAGTTATGCAAACAAGCAAGCTGCATCTCAAGGACCAGTTTTCAATCGTCCTAGTGGTTTTCAACAACAACAACCACAACCAGTGCAGAACTCGGAATCATCAGAGATGCTTGCTATGATGAAGAATCTAACCACAATGGTGCAAAAAAATCAGCAAACGACCGATGGTGCAATCAAGGAGTTGCATACACATATGAGCACCATGGCAGGTAGATTGAACCATTTGGAGACACAAAATAGTGGGAAACTCCCTTCTCAACCTCTTAACCCAAGAGATTCTGTCAACGCTGTGACATTGAGAAGTGGTACACGAATTGTGCAAACCAGAGGATACCGAGAAAAACAAAGACCCTAAGGGGCCGGTATTGGAAAAAAATATTACTGACTCTTCCCAAACCGATCAGGTACCTAAAGAAAACTCTAAAATTCATGTTTTTACTTATTTTCCTCCTTCGCAGGTTTGCTAATTTTAAAAAGGCGAAACAAGATAAGGAGATCTTAGACATTTTTCGAAAGATTCATGTGAACATTCCACCGATAGATGCAACTAAACAAGTCCCAAAGTATGCGAGAATTCTTAAGGATTTGTGTACCAATAAGCAAAGGTTAACTGGTAATGAGGTAATGAAAGTGGGGGGGAAATGCTTCGGCTATCTTGCAAAAGAAACTCCCACTTAAATGTAAAGACCCCGGTAGTTTTGATATTCCTATTGTTATTGGTAACACTAAGTTTAATAAGGCTATGATTGATTTAGGAGCATCAGTAAATGTCATGCCTGCATCTATATATGAGTCTCTCAATTTAGGTCCCTTGAAAGAAACTTGAATTACTTTACAGTTAGCTGACCGTTCTAATGTATACCCTAAGAGGTATTATTGAGGATGTACTTGTGCAGGTGAACCAGCTAATTTTTCCAGCGGATTTTTGTGTGTTGGAGATGATAGACGGATCAACTGACACATCTCTACCATTACTTCTTGGTCGACCATTTATGAGCACGGCTAGAACTAAAATTGATGTTCATGATGGTTCATTGACTATGGAATTTGATGGAGAAGTAATACGTTTCAACATTTATTGTAACTCCCCCTAAGCTAGCAGCTGACTAATCCAAGTGATTAACTAAATAAGAGGCGCTAAAAATCTAAAGCATTTACTTAAGCATTTAATTAAGAAATCTGCTACAAAACTTAACCCAAAAACTAGCCCCTCTGAAATATATATATACAAGAACTTCTCTCAAATGATACATATACAATAGTCATTTAGATTATAAATAGAATATACAATAAAATAAACATAAGAAGTTAACCAACTACGGACTCGACTCCTTGAAGCTTTCACGCGCAACTCGATCCGTCTCTAAAGGCGAAGTGGGAATGGGTGAGCACATCATCCCTAAAAGGGGTGCCCAGAGAGAATAACATCTAACTTTCATGCAATCATTGGAAATGATTCAAAACAATCCATGTTTTCCCTAACACTAAACACAACCAATTCACACAGGTAAACAATCATGTATATGGAACTAACTCCTTCTAAACAATGAATAATATGGTGACTCCTCCCGCACCTAGATAATAATATGGTGAACTCATCCCGCACCTAGATAATAATATGGTGACTCGTCACTTTCAAGAAATGAAGGAGCAAAGACTTATATGCCACATATGGAAATTCTCATTTCCAGACAATCAAATGGAAATTCTTATTTCCCAAACAATTCATGAAGGCAACAGAGCATTGCAATTCCTTTCCAATCAATGGAAAGATTGACAAAATGGACGGTACCTCTGAAATTTAAAATAAAACAATGCATGGGATACACAACCAGACAATGCATGAATTTGTTAAACATAAACTCTTGTAAAAGAAAACAACAATAATCACAAAAGAGCTAAATATAAATTCCCACCTCTTTTGATGACATGCCACGCCTACCTTGCGATCCACTGGTTCATCCTTTGATTCGATCGTTGTTAATAACTAACTATTCGATCGTTGTTAATAACTAACTGTTAATCAAACAATAACTCTAAGAATCTAGCCAAAAGGCTCATACAAGAATCATACAAACCTATCTAATGATTCTAAGCCCAAGTCCAATAATCCGAGGCATGATCTAACTGGTCAACTAACGGTCTTTAACGGTAAACGTTAGTCAAATGTCAACTCGGTCAAGGCCCACTGAGTCAGATAGGGAATTTGTGAGTCAACTCAGGTTCGACTCAGTCAGGCACACTAAAACAGATCAGCTAAGTCTGAGAATCAGCTAGCTAGACAGCTGACAGGTCTGAATCACTTAAGCTTGTTGGTTCTGTGAAACTAACAGTTCAAATACTATCTTACAACATTACAACAGTACATTGAATTCATAAACATTACAACAGTACCTGCAAATGCAGTTCCAAGCAACACCTTTAACCCACGGGCAGTTCATAACTTACATTCAACTCCACACTAAACATCAACTTCTACATCTCATACATATAACCCTCACCTATAATTCAGTTCTAGTTCAATCAGCTCTCATAACCCTATACCATCTTCACTGACTTACATTATCAGTTTCAGCCAAACTCAGTTGCACACTAATACTCCAAACCCAATCACAGTAATACACCATCATTTGAAATTCATCACAACACCAAACAGTTAATTCCAATTCCTCTTAAAACACATCTAAGCCACTAATAACTTCACCTGCGTCTCCATTAAAACACCACCAGCACCTCTAGACAATATCTGCAACTTTGTAACTCAACAGCAACTCCATTTCTGCAACAACCAAACACACACCCTACAACAACCTTCCAAGTCAATCCCAACACCAACAGCATCATCAACACATCTACACAACCAAATCCATTTCTTTACTACCATTATTTGCAACTAGTTCAACACTACAAAAACCCGCAACACCAAAACAACCAAATTGTCTTACAATACATTACAACCCTAAACTATAATCACTGAACAATATAACCTCACTTTATAACCATCTCCATCTCAGTTTCATATAATATCATACAAACTCTATAACTAAAATAGTTCAAATCCAAATTACTAAAATTCAGATTATTTAGAGGCTTACCCAAAACACCAGCATCCTCTGATTATTACTTCACCACTTACTTCAATTGGAACCCTAGAATAATCAATCACCACTAACAGTTCTATAATCTGTAACACTACCACCACTTCAGCTTACACCTCTTACATGTATTACAATTCAGATATGCTTAGCTTCTCTCATTACCATAACTCCAAAACTTCAATCTTCATATTAACATAGCATCCACTTACCCTTAACTCAGTCACCACCGTCGACCATTGTTACCTCACTCCAACATCACTACCAGCTGCCATATCAACTCAGTATCCACCAAATCCATTAACTACAATTACAACATCATCTCCATTCTAATTTCTAAGTAATATGACTATCATCTTAACAAAACCAACATCACCATCATCACAATTCAAACCCATCATGCATAACCATTTCAACACCAATACATTCATCACCTCAATCTCTTCACTACCTCCACCAATAGAACAAAGCCGACAACACCTGCAATAACACCATCATCAAACCTATGCCACAACCTAACATTCATCTATCACATACACATCCCCATTTCATGACTAGCACCACATTCACCAACATCTCATATTCAATTATACCCATCTCAAATCTTCCCTGCATTCTAAAATATCACAGCAACATCACAACAACATCCCACAACCACTAGCAACATCCACCAATTCTCAATAACCCATTCAAGTATCAAACAAACCTTAATTAGAAATTCCCCAATCGCTGCAACAGTTCAATTTACTCAAGAACCCTAATTCTCAAATGAATATCCTACAAGAACTGAAATTAAACTCAATATATCTAACCAGACTTCAATTGAGAACAAACCCATCTTTAATTACTCTTTAATAAATCAAATATAAACAATAAACCTTCAAATTAGAGAAACCCTAATTTACCTCTTTCTCAATTGAATTTCAATTCTTCTATCTCTGTACCTTCCAAATCAAACCCCTTTTCTAAAACTACAATCGATTCAACCATGGCAAAAACCCTAGGTCTTCAATTTAATCATCAGAACAACTCAACAACTTCAATTAACATCAACCCTCTTAATCTTCATCTATCAACATCCGATTAACCTATTAATTTACCGTTGAACTCGAAATTAATCTCAAAACCCTAACTTCAACTACAACAGCGTCAACCCCATCTTCTTCCGAGCTCAAACAACTTCAACTCCAACTCCCTCTTCTTCGATTCAACATACTAACAAAGTTTCCATGATTTACTCACACAGAACAAGCTAGAATCGATGAACTCGATAACTTCAGAAAGAAAAAGAGAAGAAGAAGAAGAAGAAGAAAAAGAATAATGAAGAAAGAAATACGTGTTAATCTACACGGTTAATCTACGTGTTCAGAAATACGTGTTAAGAAGAAGAAAGAAATACGTGTTAATCTACACGGTTGAGATAAGGCCGACCCCAATTGCTTAAGGCACCCGAATGCTTGATACGGGCAGCCACTCGGTCTAGATGCAAAATAATCCCTTCAAACAAATCTGATGATATCTCCTTCATCTGATATCCGAATGACACGTTCGAGTAATTCATTCTGCGTAACTTTTCGAGATCTATCCGACGGTACTAATTCTGTAAATAGATCGTTGCTAGATTAATTTCTATTAATTGACGTCAGTGATAAACTAATCGAGTTAATATCAGATAATTCGTCACTTGACCGGTCTAATAGCGTTGACGAGCTTGAGGGTCTTTACATTTATGAAACAATGAGATATCCTAGTGATGTCCACTCTTGATTCTCCGTTGATGTGATTGACTCATTAGCTCAACAAATGTTTGATTTGAGGTGTGATGATCCATTGGAGACTGTTATCACGAGAAGTGTGGGTTCTAAAGATTTTAAAGATCCGAGAACTGAGCTTAAGTTAGGAGACGAATTTGAGGAAACCATTGGTGAACTTAATTTGTTGCAACACTGCCCACCTACTCATGATATTTCTTTTATCTCTTACCATGCACTGATGAAAAGTTAATGCCATCTATTTTGCAGGCACCTAAACTAGAACTAAAGCCTCTTCCTGATCACCTAAAATACATGTATTTGGGTGATAACGAAGAGTTTCCAGTAATAGTTTCGAATGCACTAACTGAATTGCAGGAACAAAGACTTCTTCGAGTTTTGAGGGAGTAAAAATCTGCTATAGTATGGACAATTGCTGATATTAAGGGAATAAGCCCATCGACGTGCATGCATAAAATACGACTTAAGGATGAAGCAAAGCCTACAAGGGAGGCACAACGCCGCTTGAATCCTCCAATGATGGAAGTCGTAAAGAAAGAGATACTAAAGTTATTAGACGTGGGAGTTATCTACCCCATTTATAATAGCAAATGGGTGATCCCAGTACAAGTGGTACCAAAGAAGTCAAGGCACAGCTGGTGCAGTAATGATAATAACGAACTTGTCCCAACTCGTGTGCAAACCGGTTGGAGGGTTTGTATAGATTACATAAAACTGAATGCAACCACTAAAAAAGATCATTTTCCTTGACCTTTATGGATCAAATGTTGGAACGTTTTTCGACACTCACCAATGCTTTCATGATGGTTATTCGAGTTACAATCGATTGCTATAGCACCCGAGGATCAAGAGAAAACTACTTTTACGTGTCCATTCTAACATTTGCATATAGAAGGATGCCTTTTGGTTTGTGTAATGCACCCGCTACCTTCCAAAGGTGTATGGTAAGTATCTTTTCTGAATATGTCGAAAACATTATCGAAGTATTTATGGATGATTTCAGTGTGTATGGTGATTCATTTGACTTGTGCTTGGATAACGTTACATTAATTCTTAAACGATGTGTTGAGACTAATCTTGTGTTAAATTGGAGAAGTGCCATTTTATGGTAACTCATGGCATTGTTTTAGGCCATATTATATCTTCTAAAGGATTAGAAGTTGATAAATCTAAGATTGATCTTATTCGTGATCTAACTCCTACCACTACGGTGAGGGAAATTCGTTCTTTTGTTGGTCACGCAGGATTTTATCACAGGTTTATCAAGGATTTTTCCAAGGTTGCAGCACCATTATGCAACCTTTTGCAAAAAGATGTGGTTTTTAACTTCAATGAGAAGTGTTTGGCGGCATTCAATCGTTTGAAAGAACTTTTGATAACAGCCCCTATCATGAAATCACCAGATTGGAGTAAGCCATTCGAGATAATGTGTAATGCTAGTGATTATGCGGTCGGTGCAGTATTGGGACAGCGTACTGGGAAGTTGCCTCATGCAATTTATTATGCTTCCAGAACGTTGAATGATGCTCAACAAAATTACAAGACCACTGAAAAGGAGTTATTAGCAATTGTTTTTGCTTTGGAAAAATTTCGTTCTTATTTAATTGGTACAAAAGTTGTTGTATTTTCTGATCATGCAACACTTAGGTACTTGCTTACAAAAAAGGAAGCGAAACCGAGGCTAATTCGATGGATTCTACTCCTACAAGAGTTTAATATCGAAATTAAAAAGGCATTGAGAATACTGTTGCAGATCACTTGAGTCGTCTTACTGTAGACAAAGAAGCTATCCCGTTGCGTGAAAGCTTCCCTGATGAGCAACTTTTCTCAATTGCAGTTTCAGAACCATGGTACGCTGATATTGTGAATTATTTAGTGTCTAAACAAATCCCCAAGAATTTGTCTCGTGCTGAGAGGGACAAACTGAAAAAGATAACAAATCAATATATTTGGGATGATCCATACTTATGGAAACATTGTGCAGACCAAATTATACGAAGGTGCGTACCCGAATCTGAATATAATTCTATATTGTCTTTTTGTCATTCGTACGCTTGTGGAGGACACTTTGGAGCAAAGAGAACCTCTCTTAAGGTAGTTGAAAGTGGTTTCTATTGACCTACTTTATTCAAGGATGCGTATGTGTTTTGCACAACTTGTGATAGATGTCAAAGAATAGGCAATCTAGGTGCCCGAAATCAAATGCCACAGAAGTTTATTCTTTTTGTAGAACTTCTTGACGTATGGGGTATAGATTTTATGGGACCTTTTGTTAATTATTTTGGAAAATCTTATATCTTACTTACTGTTGATTATGTGTCGAAATGGGTGGAAGCTAAAGCCACCACTACTAATGATTCTAAAGCGGTTACAGATTTTGTTAAGGATCAGATTTTTGCAAGGTTTGGAACCCCAAGGGCCATAATCAGTGATGGAGGATCACACTTTTGAAATAAGTTCTTTCAGGGCTTGTTGAAAAAGTACAACATATCTCACAAGATTGGTACAACGTATCATCCACAAACAAATGGGCAAGCAAAAGTTTATAATCGAGAAGTAAATTCCATACTGGAGAAAACAGTGAATCCTTCAAGGAGGGATTGGAGTTTACGTCTCAACGATGCATTATGGGCATAACGAACCGCATACAAGACACCTATTAGGATGTTTCCTTACAGGCTTGTGTACGGTAAACCTTGTCACCTTCCTGTTGAAATAGAGCATAAGGCTTTTTGGGCTATTCAACAATGCAACATGGATATGGACGGGGTTGGTAATCAACGAAAACTTCAATTAAGTGAACTAGAAGAAATTCGTAACGATGCATATGAAAGTTCACGAATTTACAAGGAGAAAACAAAGGCTTTTCATGATAGTAGGATTTCTAGAAAACAGTTTACTGTTGGACATAAAGTTCTTTTATTTAATTCTCGCCTTCATTTATTTCCTGGTAAATTGAAATCTCGTTGGATAGGACCTTTTGTTGTGCTTAATGTATTTTCTCATGGTGCAGTAGAGATTCGTAGCTTGTTAACAGGAAAGGAGCTTAAAGTGAATGGGCATAGTTTAAAGCCCTATTATGAACCGTTTGATGTTGAAACGGAAGAGATCAACCTTGTTGATGCACTCCCTCTGGAGGAGTAGTAAGGCGAATGCCAAGTCGGGCTAAAAGACGTTAAACCAAGCGCTAATGGGAGGCAACCCATAGGTTTTGTATCTTAAACTCTTTTATTTTTTATTTTTGTTGTTTTCATATCATATTTGCATCCCCATGTTTAATTTCATTGAGTCCGGAATCTATGTTAGAAGAAGATTATGACGAATCCCTTTTCGTCAGAAAAATTCAGACTGCACGTAGTTCAGTCCAGAGACCATAAATGTCATACCGTTTATCTAAACATTGTGCCCTTTTGAAACTTTGTAGAAAAGACATAGGCGAACAACTTTTGTGAAATGGTGTTTTTCCAAATTCCTTACCAATTTGTACAGTTTTCGTGGTTTATCTGATGCTACGTCAGAATTCAGAATTTTCAGTTTTGCACATTGAGGACAATGTGAAGTTTAAGTGTGGGGGAGTATTTTGCATATAGAGTTTTTAGCCTTTTGCCTAGATTTTTCAAACTTTTGTATATATTTGAATAAAAAAATAATAAAAAAAAGACCTCCAACTTGTAGAGATTTTAGAGTCACTAGCATACTTCTAGGTATGTTTACATAGAGATTCTGACCGACATAACTGAACTTGGAAGTGTTAGGGAACTACGTTCAGATTTCTTGCTTGTTAGAGTGTTAAATAATGGATTTAATCATGCCAGTGATGCAAATTAGGAGCATAGGAAAATGCATTATTAGAGTTTCTGATCAATCATTAGTGGAGACTACCTATTTTCAAATCAACAGAGGCACCGGACCAAATTTTTTTTTTTCTGTAGTTGACTAAAGAGCTTTCTTTTGAGTGTGTGTCACCGTACGTTAATTCCGGGTAGAATGGTGAGCTACCCAGCCTCCCACCAATAGAAGCACTATTTTTGATCTCTTGAGTGCTAACTTTGTCAATCATGAGGGTGACGTCTATAAATGAAAACCACCTTCTTGTAGTTTGATTTGCAGTAGCACCATTCTCTCTCTCGCCAACAACAGGTCCATAGACACACCATCATCATAAACAAGTGGAGCAACATCAAAATAAACAAGGAATTTTGAAGATGTTTAAGGTTTACAAGCAACAATACAAGGAAGAGCGCAATTTCATATTCAAGTAAAGCAACATACAATGAGCAGATTTTTATATACATGTTGAAAACTTACACATAAGGAGCAGAATTCTATATTCAAGTTGAAGACTTATTTACAAGAGCGAAGAAAATCAAAAGATGAGAATTATATTGAAGTTTATGATACAAAGACAATTACAAGTTGTGAAGAATCAAGCGGTAAAGTACCATTCCCATGGCTATAACAATTTCATTGTTTATTTTATATCCAGTTCGTAGTTATTTCTCTTGTTAAAAAAAAAAAAAAAAAAAAAAAAAAAAAGACATGAGAAATTCTTTGTATGATTTTGGTTTGTATTCATTTAATAAAGCCATGCGAAAGAAGAAAATTTTATAAGGAAGTGTCAAGCAACAAGGAATAGAGAAAAAGAGTTACAAATTGTCGAAGTTTTATGGAGATCAAGAGTTTATCACCCACAAACACTTGTGCATATGTATTGTTTTGTATTTATGTAAAATCTCCTAATTGTATTGTCTCCTAATTGTAGGATCATAAGAAAGTTGTGCGTGTTTGCCGACACCAAGCCGCGACTCATTAGAATTTGGCTACGGAATGTGAAGAGGTCCAAAAATTAGTAAAGGACTCTGGCTATATGCTTTGGTTGAAAATTATGTGAATTATGATTCTGTGACAGTCAACTGCTTCGTCGAGAGGTATTATGGTGAAACTGATACCATGAACTTCCCGTTTGGGGAGATGAACTTGATCCTTGATGATGCTCAGAACATTTTAGGCTTATGGGTTACAGGGAAATCAGTTGCAGAAGGAGATAAGTGTTCGGACCTAGAATGGTCGAAGTTACACACTCTGACCAACAAGTTGTTTGGTTGGGACTATAAAACTTCTTTGGAAAGCTTCTATGTATCTAAGAATAGTAGGACAAAGACCATCAAACTGAAGCTGCTTAAGGAGAGGTTTGAAAATACGAAGGAGAGACAAAACAAGGATGGATGGGACCCCGCACAAATTCGTTATACAGCCGTTGCGAACCTGTTATTCATCTTGGGCACTAAGGTATTCCCTGACGCTAGTGGGAACAAGGTGAGTGCAAACCACCTGCAATACTTGGATCTGTTGAAAGAGGTGTGTAGCTATTCTTGGGGCACCGTGGTAATGGCACATTTGAGGGCGGAGATAAGGCTGTTACCAACCAATTTGTCGGGAATTTCACTCTATTCCAGGTAATTTTGTTTTTAAACTTATGTTCATATATATTGTTCACATGTACCCTTATTATTAGAAACAAAATTACTGCTTCGTATATGTATCGTTCCACATTGGCATAGGTTTGGGCTTATGAACACTTCCCAACATTGTTCACGAACTACAAATGCTTGACGATAAAAAAAGGTTCCAAACCTGATGAGCCTAGAGCTCGGAGATACGAGATCAACAATACTCCGAAGCCCTGTGTTTTGGGGTAAAAACTGAATCTGCTGTTTTTGGTAAATTTGGGTGTGTTGATGAGAAACGAATTCAAAACCTAAACAAATGCACTGCACGGGAGTACTTTTAGATTTGAGAGATCAATCTGTAAGACTCTGGCCTAAACCAAGAAATGGCCGTTCCAGATTAAATTCGGTCACAAGGAGAAGGGTTGATCTTAGGGAGGGAAGCGAAGAAGGTGTTTGAGATCTGAATGTTGAATTATGAAGGTGTGGTTGTTTTATGACTTGTATCAGAAAATGGTTTCTGGCTACTTGTGTTGATAACACTTTTCTCTCTTTCGAAATAGGTTGAAATCCTATTTATACAAGTCATGTTCGAGCACACCCTGATCTTGTAGGAAGTGGAGGTGATTAGGCAGTGGAGAAGTGGAGTTATGTAAAAAGTGGTGATCACCACGCTTCTATTATGAGGGAAAACTGGTCACGCCTTCACCCACTATCTCATTTGCTGTTAACCGTCAGTTTTTTCCTGACACGTTCTCGTAATGGGTGCGTTGCACGCCGCACACTGTAAACCGCCAGACCAATACCCCAGTGAGCATCCCCCAGTTTGTGACATGTTTGATGTCTCGAGTAAGTGGGTCAAGTCGTGAGACTCGCCGCTAAAAGCATCACATGGTGCTTTTAGGTTAAATAATAAATTATTTATGAAATCAATATTTGCATAGCATCGCTTATAGTCGATGTTTATAAAGCATCGCTTTCAAACAAGCAGCTGAAAAATAATCGATGTGCTAGATGCATCGTAGTTTTAGAGCTCGATTGAATCAGTCACGAATTGAGCGTCTTAAAAGGAAAGTGACCGTCCTCTTTCAGGAAGTTGGTAGGAGATACGCACGCATCCCAGGGAGTGGCCGGTCACGCCATATAGGAGAGTGACGACTGGTAGCCATTCTAAAATCCTATCGGTCGATCCAGGTTAGATCTGGACCGCTAAAATTGGCTAGTCAAGTTGAGTGGCTGAGACGGCAGTTAATGACTGTTTTTAAAACAACGCCGAGGTCCATCTTTGGGCGATCATTTGGGATCACACGGGCGAGCTATAGCTCGATCGATTGCTCCTTACAGGAGGGGGGGTAGCCAGTAATCATAGTATCACCCCATCGATCATCAAGTATCCAATCTGAGCCGTCCGACCAGGCTAGCGAAGTTGGACGGACGAGATGATTTTACGGCAGTTGCTTGCTGTCGTTGATTTAGGGTTTGGAAATCATGTGGCCAACCATAGTTTGGTTAATCGAATCAAAGCGTTGGGCGTTGATTTGAACAAGCCGATCGGCTATGTGCGAAGACGGGCCGCTCGTGAACATGCTTACATCTCCTGGTCCATCTAAAATTAGATCTAAGCCACTCGACTCGGCTGGCGAAGATGGATGGTTGTGATCAACTTGCGATAGTAGAATACTATCGCAAACCAAAATTAGGGTTTTTTGAAAATAGCGTGTTCGGCCTATTTTAGAGAAACGATTTAACGCCCTATAGACCTGCTGCGGGCAGGTCGATCGACCAAGGGAGATGTTGGGCCGCCAATGGGCATGATGGCGCCTCTTTGATCATTTCAAGGAAGATCTTAGCCGTCCAACTAGGCTGGCTAAGTTGGACGGTCATGATGTTTTTGAGACCGTATTTGCCGGTCTTAGCTCGTTTGAGCTTATTTTAAAGTAGCGCGAACACCCATGTTTGGGTTAACATTTGAAGCGCTTGTGAATGAACTAAATAGGACTCGATCAACTAGGGCACCATTCTGAGTAAATTTTATATATACAGATATATTGAATTGCTCAATACATATGTGAGCGAAGAGGCTTAAGCACTCATTTCTTTTAAATGGCTTCCGATCCTTTGCAGGATGACAATGCATTAAATACAGGGTTTACGATTTTATCCCTTGAACTAAAAACCACCATCAACATTAAGTCCCCCGCTTAGTACGTAACAGTGACATTGTTGCGGGGTAAGCACTAGATGGTGACAAATAAAGATAAAACTTATGAGACAAAGTTAGATGTTACCAGGAGAGATGGGTCGGCCTGTCCTTGGAACATGTCACGTTCAAGAGGCGTCTGTGTGAGCGTTCCCCTAGCATGATGTCGGTTGGCCCCAGGTAGATTAGGCATATGGTTGGTTGGGATCTCAAACTGCATTCCAAGTCCCTTGTACATCTGAGTATCGTTCGAGAGCGTGTCCAAGCTTTCCTGGCTTCGGTTAGCATGGAGGAAAAGTGGAGGCGCGATGAGCCCTATCATGAGGAATATCTTTAAAAGGCTGCCAAAGCAATTTCTGAAAAACATGTTGAAGCATCTCCCAAAGAGAACGTTGATGTAGCTTACGAAAAGGGTGTTGAAGCGGCTCGAGAGGATGTTGAAGCGTCTTCCGGAGAGAATGTTGAAGCAGCTCCTGGAGAGGACTCTAGTGAAGGCGCCATTGGCCCTGGCGTTGATGACACTTCTTTGATGTTTAGTAGTCTTTGTTTCATGCGGCTGGAGCCAGGGATTGATCGAATAATAATCCCTCATTCATGCTGCTTTTATGATTTTATGTTTCCAGTTGGATGAATGAATGAAATCTCCCGACTAAGAAATCCAAATTCTTAGAAAGATCTCGTAATATCTTGAAACTTTAGACGTAGTGCTCTTCAGTAAGGTTAGAGTAGAGCATGTGTACATGATTTTGCAATCTGAGCTCTCCCATTATTTTGTTTGATATTCCCCTTGCAGAATACACACTTCTTGAAGATTTGTGGCGTGCTGGATAGGTATGTAGAAGGATGGACGTTGTGCCGCAAATCTTCAAGGACTTCGTTCCAAGCTACATTTTTTGAACCGTCTTCTGAACCTTGAATGGTTGTATGTAATGGGATGCGATGAGCAGTCCTAAGTTACACTTCAGATTCGATGGCGTGGCTAGATATGTGAAAATATCTCCGACTTGTACTTTTGGAGTCTTTGATGCACATGTACGTCTTCATGTTGAGAAATTTCTGTGGCTCGTAAAGCTTTAATGATGATGATATTAGAAATAAACCGGTTGAGGGACGTAAAGGCATCCTGTGCTTATTTTCTCTTGAAAGACGTACTTCCACTGTATTTGCCGGTAAGGTGGTTGACGAAATGATGAAGGCGGAAATCTTTTGGATTCGTCATTTGTTAATCAATGGGCGGGAGTCGCTCTTGATAGATCTGTATTGTATCCAAACTTTTGGCAGCCCATGTACCCCTCCCATAGGAAATTGGAAATCTAAAAACACCGATTCTGACTTTGTCGGCCATATGGAAGACATGATGCAGTTGGTCTGTGTAGCTTGATGAGGCGTTGAAGCGGCTTCGGGAGAGAACGTTGAAGTGGCTTCCGTAGAGAACGCTGAAGCGGCTTCGGGAGAGAACATTGAAGCACCTTCCAAAGAGAACTCCAGTGAGGGCGCCATTAACCCTTGATTTCGAAAAATGAGTTCTTCCCAATCTTATGAGGCGGTACGATATTGCAGATGGGAATACGACACACAAATAGTACTGGTCTGCAAGTCGTGTTTTCTCCTTATGGGAAAGAATACCGTTTCTACTGTAACATCTCAACGCATGCAATGCTGGCAACGGTGATTCAAAATAGGGGAAATAACAATAATGGTTAAGAATTCGACCAACCTTCAGTTTGATTTTCCCTTGCAAATTACATACTTCTTGATTGACTGTCTCTCTTGCGTTGAAGAGGTCCTTGACTGACGGCGAATGAATTTCATGCTGAGCCTCAGTCCCCAAGTATGGTTTACGTGGTTCTATCCTGTATGTTCGATGGGTTGACCATGATGAGGATATCACCCTCTTGCATCCATGCTGATGACTATGTACAAAACAGGCTGGCTGGAGCTTGGATGGATACGATCATGATCCTTGACAGGGACTAGTGATGACTACATGCACAAATCTTGGCAGTGACGAGTGGCGGCTACGGCCATGGATCTTGGCAGGGAGGAGTAATGGTGGCTACGACTACGGACCTTGGAAGGAATGAGTGGCAGCTGCGAGCACTTGGACGACCACGACCATGAGCATTGACAGGCTTTGATCGATCGTTATGGCCCAAAGGAAGTGTTTCTTCCTTTCATATGACCCACGTACGTGAGTTTATTCCTTCTTTTCCTTAACCTCTTTTATTTTTGGTGAAGCAGCTCTTCCCTGACTCCCTGCATGCGGAAGCTCGCCTATTGTCGCTTGTCTGATACAACACGGCTTAGGGCTGCAAACATGTCTTGACGCTGCGCCTTGAAGAAATGCAGAATCTCGTATAAATGCTCCATCATGGACTGTACGGTTTTGTGGACGGAGTCCCCAGAAATCATGCAGCTCCTGACGGGAAGAGGATTTCTATGAACTCCTTCAGTGCCTATTTTAAGTTCTCCTGCATCCACCTTCTCCTTGAAAATGTGCTTCAATTTGTTGCAGTCACTGGCTGGGTGATCGACCAACCTATGGTAACGTCAATATTTGGGATTTGCCCTTTTTTCCTCGGTTGGTGGACGTCTGAGAGGAGGTACCTTGATAGCATCATCTTGAATCCATGCTTCTAGGAGTTCGATTACTTCTCCAATCGGAAACGGGAAGCTTAGGGCAGCCTCTTCCAATTTCTTGTTGTTGTGCAGGCTTCTTAGTCGCAGCTTTCCGGGGTTGAGCTGTCTGCTGCATTGGTGCCGCGCGTTTGGGTTGTGCAGCTGGAGCTTTTTCATTTCCTTCTTCACTCACCACGCTTGCAGGGGGTTGAGTGTTGTATTGTTTGTTGATGAGACGTCCGCTCCCTTGAGTCTCATGTGCATCTTCATCCCTGGCGGACCTGGTTCTTTCCAACAATATTGGTGTTGTTGTAGCCGAACGCTTAGAGGATTCATGAAGTTCAGAAAATGTTTGGAAGCGCAGGTTCTCTAGTAGGGCGCGATAGATGGGCACCATACCGTTAATGCATAACTTCACTAATTGGTGTTTAGTTCACTACACCAAATTCAAGGATTAGTAACAAGATTTCGCAACAACTTTGTCTCTGTTGCGAATTTTCAGTTGCAAAACTTTTGCAACAGTTTATTTTTGTTTCGAAATTTGCAACTGTTTGACTTTGTTACAATTCACAACAGAATTGAGTTGTATGCGTGTGACTCTCTTGTATGGCTACCCACACTTTCAAGCTGACTCGATTTTATCCCATTCAGATACAAGGAGTCATCTTCAGAACTGACTAGGCCATTATTATTATCGATACCTGTTTCTCTTTTATTCTTTACCTCTCATTCTCTTCTGTCTTCCTCTCTTATTCTCTGAAACACAAATCAATCTCAAAACTAGACCAAAAATTTTGTTCATTAAAACCCAAGAAATATGAATCGATTATCCATACAAACTTGGTTAGCGTTAATATTATGCGTTCATGAAGAACAACTGTAAGTCAATGGCGAAGAATCATCGTCAGCAACTGAATATGAAAGATTCATTAAAAAAACCATTTACAAAGATAAGTTTTTCTCTCAAATCTTATTCTCTTGATTTGGAATTTCTTGTTTTATGATTTGGAGAAAAGAATTTTTAAAAAAGAAAATTAGGGTTTCGAAAAATCAAATCGTTGAATTCATCTCAAAATATTTATTTCGTTGATTTCAACTCAAAATATTTATTTAAAAAATGATCAGCATACAGATCTATAAGCGCTTAATCTTTATTTTGTTATTGAGAATAAAATCTCTAAAACAATTCAAGAAATTTTCTAGGGTTCTTAATTTGTCTAGAAATCTCTCTATCTCCATTCTTGCTTAAAAAATGGTTTTTAAAATTCATAATCAACATACATGAATCTCTCTTACCCATAAAGTTGATTGGACCTTCGTTTACTTTCAGTTTTCAATCTCTTATAGCATTTACATTTGTTCTTCATGGACTGAATGATTTCGAATCAAAATTCCAACAGCTGATTAAAAACGCAACAAAAGATGCAAAACGATCATATTATATGAATTATGTATCTAATCAATTTTTTTGTCTCAATCTTATTGTCAGATTCAACAGTCTACAGAACATGTAGAAAAGCCAAGTAATGGCTGACTAGTGATGGGAATGAACTGATGTTTTCATGAGCTAGGAATTTCTAAGAGAAGTACATCCTTCATCAGCATCTAAGAGTTGAATTCAAAAGAGATAAGTTTTCACTATCTACTTAACTTTTTGATTATTGTAGATACTGCAATTATTAAAATAGTAGTTTAAACTTAAGCATGATTCTTAATTGTCATATGTGAGTGATTGAATCATGATCTCTATTTACTACTAAAAGCAAGAGATATTACTGTTTGTAATGAGTTGACCTCCATATGATATCTCTGAGTCACCTATGAGCTAACCTCCATATGTTTTCTTTATGTCATCTGTGAGATGACCATTTTCAGAATTGTTAATCTGCAACTTAAAAGCTTAATCATGTAACTAAGAATTTGTATCTATGAATAGCCTCAATGCCACCATGATGTTGGTTTTAATCTGATTTTTTTTATTTTACGTTGGGCAGAATGGAGATTCATCCGTTGCCAAGCTATAAATCTCAGGGGGAGATAATATTGTCCAAGTAAATGTGAAGATAATTGATAAAAATTTCAGTGTGATCTTTGCTGGAGATGAGGTGGTGTTCAGTTCATGTAGTGAACATGCTTATGTATCCTTCTATCTATAATGTTATCTATGATGTTTGGTACAAATTACGAGGTATGTGATGCAATTTGCCTTAGTCATTGAATAGATTCACCTCCCCGTAATTAAAGAACCAAAAGAATCTATCCTTTGCATGTTATACATTTCCTTAACCTCTTTATCAGATTTCCTAACAACTCAAGACTGAGAGCATCACTGGTCAGCTCTGCCTTCTTCACTGGGCTTAGCAGAAGCACATGGTCTGCAGTTTGAAGCTAGTCCAGGACCCAGCTGTGGCCGGAGCATCAATATAAGCATCTATTTCAAATCTTAGAAAAGATTTATCGCTTCTTCCTCCTACCCAAAGGTCAAGAAATCTGGCATGAGTTGTTTCTTGTCTCTGTGAATGCTTTCATATTGCTTGCAGGATTTAATGTTGAGACTGTTGAATACAAGAACATTAGCTTCACTGTCTGGCATGTTGGGGTCAAGAAATATATGAATTTTGCTCAATTTTTTGCATTTATGTTGTTACAGAGGTAATTAGTAATATCATTTGTTTTACAGATCCCTCCATTGTAGAGACACTACTTCCAAAACACTTAAGGTCTTATTTTTCGTGGTTTAAAGCAATGACAGAGACCGTGTTGTTGAGGGAAGGGATGAACTGCAGACGAAGTTTAGTGAGGTATGTGATAATATCAAACTCATTAATGCTATCGTTATTGTAGTTTACTCTTTATACTGATTTTGCAGGTTTCCTTGTGGTTTTTGTTTTCCAGCAAACATATTTCATCTCTTAGTTTTCCAGTGCCACTAGTGGAAAATGAATTTTTAACCACTTCCTGGGTTTTAATAAAACGACTTCCTTGGGCTTGTGGTAACTATAAGAGTTGTGAAAAACAGTGGTATTTTTAATAAAAATTAAACTTGTCTCTGCCACAGTCGTTATATTAGAGGGTATTTTTGTGAATAACTAGTAATCTCTAATAAAGTATAACAACTACTGTTGGAGCAACTAGTTTCTATAGCCCCGGTTTCATGCGATAGTACTTACCTACCTTTCTCTCTTCAGTTTCTTATCTCGTTCACAGACCGAGATCCCCTTCTTCTTCCACAGATAATATCTTCTTCGTTTTTTATCATCACAAATTATATCCCCAAATCATAAACTCTTTTATTTTATCAACAGTTCAATTTTAACAAAGTTTATTATTATTGTGTTCTCATCCTCAAATTCAATAAAATCTCGAAGAACCCTAGAATAGAATCCAATTTTTTTTCTCAATAAGTTCAAAATCAAAGACAAACCTCTATTCTGGAAGTTCATTGTCACAAATCATAGCTTTATTAAAACCCTTATCTCAAAATCGAACGCATGTATCGATAGAAATCAAACGTTGTAACTCGGATCTAGTTTTTTTCTCCCGAAATCGTCGTGGTAATATCAATCTTGTTCTTGTTTGATAAATTTGATATACTTTTTGTAGTATTAACGATTTAATTTCACTTTATTTTCTCTCGTTTTTGTTTTTGGCAAAAAGAAGGTGGGTTGAAGATCTCTTCTCCTAGTTTAAGAAACCCTAAATCTACTATTGAATATCCTCATACTCGGTAATAATAATCTCAAAAGCCCTTTACTCTATTTGATTGTTTGTGTTTGTTTTTAATATTTTAAAACCTTGATATAGTTTTGTATTACTGAAGCTTTGAGTGCTGAAGATCGAACATATCTTTTTGCTGATCTTAAGGTAGTACTTGTTTTGTAGATTTGAGTTTCTTGGGTTTTTTAATTTTGTTTTTGAATAAAAGGTTTTGATTTGATTTGGGGTTTTTGTTGTTGTTGTTTTTTTTTGTTGCTTCAGGATAAGCTAATGTCATTGCTTCCATTATCAATTTAAAGCACTAATTTTTGTTAGAATCCACCGAACTAAACCAAGATCGACGATTTCTAAGTTCAATTAATGATTTTATTCGTCTTATGGATAATTAGCTTGGTTCTTTTTAAGTTTCATAATTTGAAACGTATATGCGGCCAAGCACTTTGTTTTTTGTTGTTGCTAAGTGTGCAGCTAACCTAAATTCTGTATTGGCTTATGATTCACTTCTAATGGTTTAGTGTTTTCTCTCAAATGATCAGCTAGACTGTATATGATTTATGAGACTCTGGTCGAACTCTTCAAGACATGTTACCAGAAGAAGAGGTGCTTCTATGCTTGCAGTTTTGCTTACATATGTTTTCAATTTTACTTAGATGTGATGATTAAGGATTTTAATTCGCTTTGCGATGATGTGCAGGAGAATAAGAAACTAAGGGGAAGAACAAATGGCAAGCAGCCTTATAGCTTAACTAGTAAAAGGGCTTGTACTAATTCCTTTTATTTATTTGATGATTAGGGCTCATTCATCTAATTATTCCCTTGTGTTGAAACCGCGTAATGTGCAAACTCGTTGTACCTTCATACATACCCATTATAGAAAAAAGGAAAGATACACCATTCACAAGAGAGCAAAATGAAGAATGGCAAAGAATTGCGGAGGGGACGATATGTAGAATTCAACTTGGTAACCATACTAATCGCTGTACCCTTCTATGAAACTTCTATGCAAACAATACAAACAAATCACTGTAACAAGTTTTAGCTTGGTATCTGATTAACACTATTGAGTTGAATGTGTGATAGGTTTATGACCGTGGTACAACATTCTGGATCAAGACGGAGGCGTAATTGAGAGCATTCTCGCTTCCTCCCAAGCCATAAAGACGATGCGAATATGACCACGTATGTGAACTTCATGTACCAATTCAGTCTTATATTTACTACTTAGTTAGTCAAAGTAGTTTACAAACCCTTTATCATAGGGAAGAATGGAAACTGCTAGATGCATGTCTCCCTGTTTTTTTTGCATTTTTTTAATTTTTTTTCCGAAGGGTTTTGTCTCTGCTGTGCTCCTGTATTTGTCCATGCGAGATTATTGGAGTGTAGATACAGGTTGTAAAATAGAGTGAGAGGGAGTGAAATTATTGTAGTTTATCGCAAAGTTAATTAGGTTGGTTGTATTTATTTTTCCTAAGTCATTCATGTCTTTAGCTTAAGTAGGTGCATAAAATTTTCCATTTGGGTTTCTCTAGTTATCATGTATTCATGTTATTGTTCGTATTGTGGTTGGTTTAGGTTTTTCAGTAATGGGTTTTCTTAATTTTTGTGTAAGTTATACTGCTTACTACAGCCTTGGAATATTATTTGTCCACACTCTGTCTTATTGGCATTTGTTACGTTTTGACATACATTCTTACTTCGTTTATTAGTAATCCGTTATCCGACTTGTTTGGAAAGATGTGTCTGTCTCGTCAATTTTGAAATGCATATGAAAGATTTGATACGCAAATGCATCACCAGTATGCATGGTTCTCTTTGTGATGTTCTACTTATTCTAGTAACATGTGTATCTTCAGTTTTGAAGTACCTGTGGTTCAAGTCAATTATTGTAATGTTAACTATGACTAACACACTTTGATAATGGTTTTTTCCAGCTTGTTGTTCTATCCACCTTATGCTACCCTTCAAAATGGGGTGTTCTCCGGCCGAGTATTTAAAAAGTGTTTTGAAGATGGGGTGTTCCGATCCACCAATCAACACCTTAGGGTAAGTTTTGCCACTTGTATTTTGTTTATATAAAGTTTTGTTGTCTTGCACTCTAGGAAACGAGAGTACAAAAGATATGTATTATGTTGTCTAACTTATTACTTGTTTTGTTGCATATATTTTCCCCCTCTTCTCTGCTAGAACGAGAGCTTTGATCATGTGTAAGTGGATTATTTTTATTATTAAGGTTTTTATTGGTACTACTTTCTTAGTACAAATGATTTGTCATGTGTGTCTCTACTGGAGGAGTAAGTACTGTATTGTAAACTTGAAATGCATATGAATGGATTTAATCACATCATGCACTTGAACTTCTAGTTTAGAAAGTAATTGAACCATAAGACTATGGGAGGAATAAGCAATTGTAGTGTTATGCTCTTGCGGTTTATCATCTTAACTCATCAGAACTAAAAATTCTGTTTCACTTTTGTGTGTATGATTTTTGGAAATAACTACCAGTTCTGTTGGAAAAATGAAACTTTATCTGCAGAACCTAAGTAGTTATATTGTTGTTCAAACTTTAAACTCAGAACATCTTGTGATGTCACTTGGGTATAATGTAGTCCCCTTCCATGCTACGTTACAGAGGAATCTCCATTCAATATGACTATGTGGGTGACTTTAGAGTAATTATGCTTAATGTAGTCCCCTTTGATGCTACGTTACAGAGGAATCTCCATTCATGATGACTATGTGGGTGACTTTAGAGTAACTATGCAATATGACTTGTTATGTTTTTATTTCCAGTCACCATGTGAGCTCCTAAGGCTGAGAATAATATGAATGCCTTTATTATCCTCTATTTTGTCTTTTGGCTAGATGAAACCAACTTTGTTCTTGCATGATACTCATTCTAATGGTGTTCACTCCTGATGCATTTTATTGTTGGTTTGTGTATTTTATAGTGATTTCTCCAATTTAGTTCCTATTAGTTTTGACTTGATAAAATCTGCCAAAGTGAGTCAAATTCCCTGACTTAGCTCAAACAATCATGTTATATTTATCCTAATGGTTCTTACTTTGTAGATGCAAGGAATGCAAATGGTGAGATTTAATCACAAGAAAGTACTACGTACATCAAGCATCTCTCATTTTTGATGTACTCATTGGTGTCAAGCATCTTCCTCTAGTAAAAGAAGCAGCATCAAAAGGATTTATGTGATATTTTTTAGGTAGTCTTGTAGTTTTATCATAGTTTTTTTCAAATTTGAATCACGAGTGATTCTAGTTTGTTGAAGTTGTATAATAATTTTGGTTTTTTATATAATGTTGATTAAAATTCTTGTTTGGTTCTATATATTTGGTCTGCCTGGTTCTGGTTTTTGATTCAGTTGAATCAGCTTCAGATTCACCTGAATCAAATCCTTTTTTTTGTAAATATAATCGAATTAAACTACTGTGACTGTCAGTGTTATCGATTGACTGTTAAAAGAAGTAGTTTTTTTAAAGGATTCAACGTTTGCGAGACACAGTCGTTTTGGAAAAAACCACTTCAAAATTAGAGCTGATGAACACAGTCGTTTTTTCCGATATTACCTCTCGTCCTGACAGTGGTTTAACTTCCATTTTCCACTAGTGTGCATATCTTGTCCAGTGCAGTCCTAGTCCTAGGAAAATGAGTGCATCTCCTTGTCGTGCTTTATTGTAGGCTTTTGTGAAGTTTGTCTAACCGATAGAAGTGGCATTTTCTTGCTTCAGTTAGTGTTTTTATCACCTTGCTTGGTGCTGACTTCATGAGAATGGAATCTTTCGGCAAAGTTGAAGAGTTTGCGTAGACTCTGGTAAGTAGTAGTGAATTTTTCCTAAGAGTTGAAGAATTTGGGTATATGCTAGATAGAAGTGAACTAGATAAAAGTTGGCAAAAGGGAATCTTCAAGACTTACCACATGCAAAATCCATCCAGACACTTTCTTTGTTTATATGTAAAATGCTCCCTTTTATTATTCTTATCTTCCGTGATGGGAACTAGATGTTGATTTGTTTCACTTTTTGTCTCAGTAGGTAGAAGATAACGGAGAAGAACATGAAGAGCATGGAACCCAAGAAGAAGAGGCTGTTGATGTCGATGTTGATCCTACAGATGGCGCTATTCTTGTCAACAGTAATGAACCTGAAGAAGAGTGGGATACAACTAATGAAGGAACCTTATCATCCTAAAAGCAATTGGTTTGGCTAAATAGGTATGTGCGTTTCTGAAACTACTCTGAAACAGGAAAACAAATAGTTTGCGCTAGCTTTCGTTTGAGTTAACCTTTTTCATATTTATTAAACTTAGATATATGGAAGAAAAACAGTAGTCCTCGAGTTTTGAAATCACTTAGAAAGTGGGAAAAAAATTTCTTTACCACTAATCTTTTTAGCTAACCTTTTTTAGTTTAAGTGTCAATGAAAACTGTTATTTGTTTCCCTGTATTACTGTTACAATTCTTTTTGACAGTGGCTACTCTCATGGTGTACATGGGTTTTGCAGGTCGCAGATATGAGCAGTAAGTGCGACTATTTACAAGGCTGGTTATGAAGCAACAAGAAGCTATACTTGTTTGAGCATGTAGGTAATGAATGTTGAGCTTGTCTCCAGTCTTGTGCCTTTAAGATTGTATCTACTATTGCTATTACACTTCACATTACAATTATAACTGCAGAATTTCTATTTTCTGAAAACTTAGGAAACGTTTACATACTTGTCATTTTTTTGACGCACATAATTTGTATGTCCTTGGAACTTAAGAAATATTTCTAGCTACAGATTGGAACTTAAGAAATTTATATGTATTGCCTAAGTAGTTCTTTTCAGAGGTATACATAATAAGTCTTTAGTTTATGATTTCATGAGTTGCCTAAGTTCAATGATGGTTGGTGTTTATAATTCAATGTATGAAATGACTATGTATTGCCAAAGTTATGTCTCTTAGAAACTTATGGGTATATGCCTTGAATGTTTTTGCCTAAGAGCTGAAGAATTTCACTGTAATTCTGCCTGAAATTTTTGCAGGAGAATGATTTCCAAATGAACAGGGGAGCTGAAGAATTAAAACCTGATTAAAAAGTAAATAAATAGTGGTTTTGACCGGTCCAAAACCTGATTTTGACTTGATTTGACCAGGTCAAAACCAGGGTTTGACCAGTCAAAACCACTATTTTTTTGAAGTTGCAAAAATTTCGCAACTGTGATGAACTGTTGCGAAATTCCAGTTTTGCAACTGTTTAAAGCTGTTGCGACCATCTAATTTCGCAACTGTTTCAAACTGTTGCGACAAACTCACGTTGCAACAGTTTAGAACTGTTACAACCCAAAATTCGCAACTGCTTATGGGCCGCTGCGAAAAATTGCAACATCGACTTTCATAACAGATTCAAACGTTGCAACCCCTCTTTGCAACTGAAGCAGCCTGTTACTAAACACTAAAAATGGTGTAGTGGTTACATTTGGATCTTTCATGTAGAAAGCGGCCACCATCTCATACCAGTTAGATATGCTGTGTGGTGGAATGTTGTTATACCAGGTGTATGCTCTTCCAGTGATAGACTTTGAGAAATCTTTCAGGCGGAGGTCAGGATTATATTCATGCTATCCTAAGGATTCCAGAAAACGAGAGATGTGTTCACGAGCATTACCAGTTCCTTCATAAAGGAAAAATTGAGGAGAGGAGTACCCTCTTGGGAGAGGAACTCTTTGCACATTAGGAGGTTGATGCTGGTGCACACCCTCCGGATTTTCTTTGCCTCAATTCTGGATAAGTCGTTCCAGGTCCTCGCGTGTGATAAAATTGGATTGCTGATTCCTTTTTGAAGGATGTTAAGAAGCGGCGCGAACCTCCTCCTCTACAAAGGCGCGCGCTCTCGAAGTGCTTGTGCAAGGAGTGCTAAAAGTGTTCCTTGTCGGCTCCATCTGGTGTTGGCGTGACTCCTGTGATAGCCGCTCCGTTAATGTTTTGAGGAAAGTAAGTACCTCCTTCTGAGTTGTAGCCATGCCTGTCTTAGGTTTAGCGAGAACTTCTTGTCTTTCCATCAAATCAACAATGGTAATAGGGGGTTGGCCTCCTCTGGCTCCTCCAGTCTCTCATCCTGATGGGGAGTGGCAGAAACTCTAGTGACGACCGGGGGCGTTACGATTGAAGAAATATTGAGGGTGGAAGCATAGGATCTGGCTCTGGTAATTGGATGTGTCACGCCTAAGGGAATGTTTCCTGCGCCGCTGGTGTTGGTGGTTGAGGATGTAGTACCATGAGATGCGTCGATCATGCTGGTAGGCGGTACATTGGTGTCACCGGTAGGAGTGTGGGCACCAGGGGTGTTGTCAGCGCCAGTAACATCGGGATTTGTCGCTGATCCACACTACACCAAATTCTGGGATTAGAAACAGAACCAAGTCGTTACTAAAACGGGTTGTAACGGCTCTTGCCTGTTGCAAAAGTGGGTGTTACATTTTTTTCGTAACGGCTTTGTGGTTGTTACGAATTTTTGTTGTAACGGCTCTAGTAACAGCTGTGAGCCGTTACTAAAATGCCACGTGGTAACAGATCAGGGCCATTACGAATTTTTTTGTAACAACGTGGTTGTAACATTCTAGAGCTGTTACTACGTGGCAAGTTAGTAACAGGCGAAAGCCGTTATTACGTGGCAGGTTGAAACAACTTACGGCCCGTTATTTAATTTTTTGTAACATCAAAAAAAATTTATCACAGTCAACATTGACCTAGTCAAAATTAGTCAATATCGACCAATTTTGACCAGTCAATATTATTGCGATTCATTTTCTCACGGAAACAAGCCGAAATTCATACACCTTTTCATTCATCATACACACTCAACAATAGTTTCATCATTCATTCAATTCATTTAACATCCATTCAATTCATATCAGAAAAAGGAAATAAATTTTTCTAAGTACAATTTTTTTTTTTGCCAAGTATTAAGTTCTTAAGTTCAGTTCATAAGAAACTTCGGAAACTTTCTAAGTTCACAAATTTTTCTAACATAAACCACTATAAGCAGATACTATTTACAAACTTACAAAGATAACATGATATTATCTTTCTTTCCAGCATTATGGAGACTTATTAGCATTGTAACCCACATTCTTTCTTCCAACTGCAGAATCAAAACAAACCTACAGTCAGAATACCAAGCAATGGAGATTGGATAGTCTGGCCCCATACATCCCTACAGTTAAGTATTAGACAATGCAGAAACATTACTTCATGAACTATCAAATCTCTAAAAGAAACATATAAACCTGCCAGTGTAAGCATAGACAGCATGATGTACGAGAAAACCAATTTGCACTATGCAAAGAAAATGCACAAAAAGTAAGACCGCAAACATCACCAAGTAAAATCACTCAATTACGTTTAGATTCTTTTGAGCATCCTCACCTATGGCTATCCATTTTGGTTGCAGTTTTGGATGAAGCAGAAAGAGCTTGTTCTCGGAAACTTCAGCTACATCCATAACCCTGCCTGTATTCACTGATGAGTACACTCTTCTTTGTACCAGCTTGCCGAGGTGAGTATTCATGCTTGCATACCGAGCAGTTCCTGTCAAGTTATTGCATCAAAAAACTTATCTTGAGCATTTGCTGGATAATGGAAAAAAGTATTACAAATTAAAGACACAAACCTGATTTGCATGCCTTCCAAGCCCCATGAGGAGATTATCTGGGTTAATATCTCGACGTAGAAAAGATTTGACGAGTAAATATTCAACACGATTGACCTGCCACACATATAAGAAAAAAAGAAAAAAAAAGGTATTAAGAATAAGAATAGACAATGAGAGAACTTGCAATACCCACCATATGGTCTGCAAGCATCAGAACAAACTTTAAAGAAATTTTCCTACTGTAAAAGTTGAATAGACTTTCAAGATTAGGTCCAATTAAATCCATCACGAGAACTCAAGACCAAACCATCTCACGTTTGGAATTCCAACTGCAAAAGTAGAAACAAACATATATTCATGGGTACATTAATTATATACCCCTAATTTTCATGACCAACAAATATACCCTTACCACACAATAAATATACCCCTCACCTTATCCACTTAAAGATAGATTACATTAATACCCTTTAGCATATAATTTTTTTTCCTATTTTATCACACAAACATATTTCTCCATTTAAAAAAGTAAATATCTCATTTCACCAACATAGTACTCCACCACCAGTCTAGCACCGCCACCAACTCCACCGCCTTGACCTACCACCACCGAGTCACCACCGCCACCACCGCTAGTCCACCGCCACAACAACCGCCGTCCACCACTACCATTTTACCACCACCATCACTAGCAAAGAACACCACTTCCGGTGGCGCCGCCGCTAACCCGCCGCCACCGCCACCACCTACGGTGGTGTCAACAACCGGAGTTGATCCAGAAAAAAAAAAATCGAAAAAAAAAATAAAAATAAATAAAAACTAAGGTCAATTTATTATTTGTACACGAATATTTGTTGTTGACTCCTTACACTAAGATCAATTTCTATTGTTGATACACAAATTTGGTTGTTGATTCCATTTTTCCATTGTTGATACACAAACATTGGTTGTTGATTCCATTTTTCCATTGTTGATACACAAACATTGGTTGTTGACTCCCTAAACTAAGGTCAATTTCTATTGTTGATACACAAATATTTGTTGTTGACTCCTTACACTAAGATTAATTTCTATTGTTGATACACAAATTTGGTTGTTGATTCCATTTTTCCATTGTTGATACACAAACTAAGGTTGTTGATACAAAAATATTGGTTGTTGACTACCATTTTTCCATTGTTGATACACAAACTAAGGTTGTTGATACACAAATATTGGTTGTTGACTCCCTAAATAGTTGATGGAGTAGTATTCAACAACTTGTCGTCCAACCTCACCACCACCACCGCCAGCAGCGTACAACATTTCCAACACCACAAACAACCAGAATCACCATTATCTTCATGAACAACTTTAATTAATCATTCCAACCACAACAAACACAATCTCCATCATCAAAATTCATTGTTCTAACCTCACCAACACCACCAGCACACAGAATATCCACCAACACCACAACAACCATAACCATCACTATCTTCAATACTGATTTTATTTCATCATTCGAACCTGAACCAACACAATATTCATGACTGAATTAATCTACATACTACCACCACCATCAGAAACTCAAACTAGAGAAAAGAAGATAATCAATTGATAGATTGAAATACATACCTCCTTCATCGCTGCCGCCACCACCATTATTGTAGATCTGGTATCTTCATCCTCCACCACCATCACCACCACCATCATCTTCTGATAAAAACAATGATAAATTGAAATACATACCTCCTTCATCGCCGCCGCCACCACCATCATTATAGATCTGGTATCTTCCTCCACCACCACTATCACCACCATCATCATCTTCGGAAAAAAAACAGTGATAAAATGAAATACATACCTCCTTCATCGCCGCCGCCGCCACTACCATAATTATAGATCTGGTATCTTCCTCCACCACAACCATCATCTTCTAATAAAAACGGAGATTTTATATCCTCCTTCACCACCGCCACGACCATTACCTCTATTATTATGTCATCAACAACAACTGACGCAATGAATTGAATACCCTTCTCCACCACTATCATGAACCAATAAAATAGAGATATTTGAAATCGAATAAGAAAATTTGTTCATATAAATAAGAAAAAACATTCATATCGATGGACTAAAATAGAGATTCGATACTGTCCATCACCATTAACGGCGGCAAAAAAAAAAGGGTGGAGAAACGACGATGATGGTGGCGACGGTTTTGGAGAGAACAACAGAGGAAGTTTTGGATCTGAAAAATAAAGAAAAGATTTTCTTTCCCTTAACGATATACATTGTGTTTTTGAATGAGGGCAAATTTGTAATGTTGCATAATCCTTAATGGACCCCTGATGGGCTTTGGATGGAGAGGGGTATTTTTATTGTAGGATAAGGGTAGTTATGTAGCCCGTCAGAATTGAGGGCAATTATATAATTCCCACTATATTCATAACCTTGAAAATGAAGGAATAACAGTAAGTAGAAAAAGAGAGAGATAATAAGCCTCATTAATTTTTCTTTGTAATTAAGAGTCTCTATAAGTTGATTCAGTCATTTATATTACCAAATTAATTTTATTTAACTACCAGGTATATGAGCAAAGGCATGCCAAGGACATTAAAATGGACAGTGGTGCATAAATTGGACATAGAGAATTAATACAATATTAGGCCTTTACATGATATATGCAAGTCCACAGGATGCTTGGCACTCCGATCAAAGTTCAGCAATTATAATATCAGCACATAGTTATTGCTAGACCAACAATAGGACACGAGTATTGGTGAATTTCCAAGACCATCTGGTTCCACAACTGGGGCTTCAGCTCCAAAGGTCAAGGCAATGGTACTTATCAATGAGTAAAACGAATGAGCCATATCACCCACCACGTCCTTACACATAACGACAAGGTTCGCTGAAGTAATAAAACAAAGAGCAACCGAAATTAATAAAACAAACAGCAACAGTAGTAATACCGTAGGATAGCCTGGTCGAATCCGACAGGAAATTTTTTGCAAACCTCAAATTCACTTAGAGATAACATGAATTCTCTAGTACATGAAATCAGTGGCTTCGTACTGTCCCATTAAGATACCAAGTCATTACTCATAAGCAATAAGTAATAGTTACCTCGAAGCTTTATCTGCAACCAATCACTGATCTTCATTTTACACACTCATCTTGTGATTCCACACAAGAAATCACACTTGAATTACCTCAATGAACACAAGAACACTTGGCTTCAATTACTAATAACAATTATCTCCATAATAGTTGTATCTCCTTCAGCTCTAGTCCATTGCTCATCAAGCTAAAATGTCAAAGTTAATTGAACTGGCAACACCTAGAATTGAAACACACAGACCAAGTGCTTTTCAATTAGATACTGAAGAAAAGTTACTTGCCTAAATCCTAACCATCCATACATAAAGAGAAAACCCTAGAAATATACATACCCTATGCAGAATACAAGGGTAACACAAGATACAGAAATAAACCAACTGAAATCAAGATAAAATCAAGCAGACCAGACACAGTATGTTAGAAGTGAATGAAGCTTACCCCTTGAATCCTCTTTCCAGTAACATATCACACGGGTCCTTTAGCCTTCTAGGAACCAAATAAATATTTGCTAGATAGGATTCCAATTCAGATGCTCTTTGTGTAAAGTGTGAATGAAGAAGTTGTAAGAGGAAATAACATTATAATGAACCTACAGACAGCCTCAGCTAGTCTAGTCAAGCTAAATTATAGTTCCAACTGTAGCACCCACACATTACCCAATCATCGGTAATGGTAGCAGCTATGATCTGAGCAAATAATGTATTTGTTGGTGAAGCGGACGTACTAGTTCTTGTCCTGGTTAATAAGACGGATTCTGGCTCTGTAATCGTTCTTTCCCTCTGCATTCATTATAATGACGCAATACAATCAGATAACATCCAACCAAAGATATAAGAAATTACATCAGAAATCAAATGAGCATATACCTCTCCTTCGCTTGAATTTGGCTTGAAACCTCTTGAAGTAAGCCTACACACAACAATTTGATTTATATTAAGTGCAAATTCTCGTGAACACAAAAAGAAAAATGAACAAAATCAAAATATGATTTCAGTTACAATTCCATACAGCCAAACCAAAACTAGGAAATAATCGGAAATATATATTAGCACACCCAAAGAGATATTTATGCCATACAACCCCTTTTCAGCTAAGAAATCAATGCATACATACTTAGCCACATAAATGATCATAGAATCCGAACATCATTACAGCACAGATGAAAACCCATTCAACCCAATCTAGAAAAAAAATCTAGGGTTTATGTTAAAAGCAACACACATCAAAATCCAATCTACAAATCACTGCTTTTATCATCCAGGAATATAAAATCACTACTAGATCTACAGATAATCAACTCTTAAGCATACACATACAGGCTTTTACGAATCAATTATCAAATTAAAGAAACCCTAATTAAAGCTTCAGGTTACCTTTTCTGCTGATTTTGAATCCACCACTCGAATCAGTATTGTTACCAACAACTATTCTTTGATCAATCCATTTTGCTCTCAATCACAAAACCTTCATCTTGCCTCTCAAATCACACTGAAAAAAAAGAAGAGAAAACAGAAAGCGAGTTGAGAATGAAAATCGATCTCTTCTGGGTTTGAAGAACACAAAGATATACAAGGAGAATCAAGAAAAGAAGAGGAAAGTGAATCGAATAATGGTCCTCTCTGTTAATTTGTGTTTGTTAGAGAGATTGTGAGAGAGCAACAGAGAGGAAGAGGGTTAGGACGATGAGGCAGAGAAAAGAAACAGAGATGAAAGATGTAAATGGAATAAAAGCTAGGGTATTATGTCTGGGTCTTTGAGATGCATCTCGAGAAAGAAAATGAATGGTAGAGATATTAGTTTAGATAAGGGGACAAACATCCTCCAAGCGATTTGGTGAGGGGTGAAAAAAAACTGTCGCGCATGTGACTCGCACACCTAAAACTCTAAGTGTTACAACCCAACTGTGTCCAAGCGTGTGACTTGCACGCCTAAAAAAAAATTCGTAACGGCTGTCCTATGTTACGAATTATTGAAAATTTAGCCTGTTATGAATATTTTGTAACGACCACAAAGCCGTTACGAACTGCTGTTACGAATCCAGGAATTTGGTGTAGTGCCAGACCTAAGATCCACCATTTTGAAATTAGGAAGATTGAACTGAAATTGAGAAATGGACTTCACAACCGAGAGATTAATCTCCCACTGTGGTCGCCAGTTGTTTTGGAGAAAAAACTGATTCTGCTGTTTTTGGTAAATTTGGGTGTGTTGATGAGAAACGAATTCAAACCCTAAACAAATACACTGCACGGGAGTACTTTTAGATTCGAGAGATCAATCTGTAAGACTCTGGCCTAAACCAAGAAATGGTCGTTCCAGATTCAATTCGGTCACAAGGTGAAGGAGAAGGGTTGATCTTAGGGAGGGAAGGGAAGAAGGTGTTTGAGATCAGAATGTTGAATTATGAAGGTGTGGTTGTTTTATGACTTGTATCAGAAAATGGTTTCTGGTTACTTGTGTTGATAACACTTGTCTCTCTTTCGAAATAGGTTGAAATCCTATTTATACAAGTCATGTTCGAGTGCACCCTGATCTCGTAGGAAGTGGAGGTGATTAGGCAGTGGAGAAGTGGAGTTGTGTAAAAAGTGGTGATCACCACGCTTCCACTATGAGGGGAAACTGGTCACGCCTTCACCCACTATCTCATTTGCTGTTAACCGTCCGTTCTTCCCTGACACGTTCTCGTAATGGGCGCGTTGCACGCCGCACGCTGTAAACCGCCAGACCAATACCCCAATGAGCATCCCCCAGTTTGTGACATGTTTGATGTAGAGTAAGTGGGTCAAGTCGTGAGACTCGCCGCTAAAAGCAGCACATAGTGCTTTTAGGTTAAATAATAAATTATTTATGAAATCAATATTTGCATAGCATCGCTTATAGTCGATGTTTATAAAGCATCGCTTTCAAACAAGCAGCTGAAAAATAATCGATGTGCTAGATGCATCGTAATTTTAGATCTCGATTGAATCATTCACGAATTGAGCGTCTTAAAAGGAACGTGACCGTCCTCTTTCAGGGAGTTGGTAGGAGCTACGCACGCATCCCAGGGAGTGGCCGGTCAGGCCCTATAGGAGAGTGGCGACTGGTATCCATTCTAAAATCCTATCGGTCGATCCAGGTTAGATATGGACCGCTAAAATTGGCTAGTCAATTTGAGTGGCCGAGACGGCAGTTAATGACTGCTGTTAAAACAACACGGAGGGCCATCTTTGGGCGATCGTTTGGGATCGCACAGGCGAGCTATAGCTCGATCGATTGCTCCTTACAGGAGGGGGTGGCCGGTAATCCTAGTATCACCCCATCGATCATCAAGTATCCAATCTGAGCCGTCCGACCAGGCTAGCGAAGTTGGACGGACGATGATTTTGCGGCAGCTGCTTGCTGTCGTTGATTTAGGGTTTGGAAATCGTGTGGCCAACCCTAGTTTGGTTAATCGAATCAAAGCGTTGTGCGTTGATTTGAACAAGCCGATCGGCTATGTGCGAAGATGGGCCGCTCGTGAACATGCTGACATCTCCTTGGCCATTTAAAATTGGATCTAAGCCACTCGACTAGGCTGGCGAAGATGGATGGTTGTGATCAACTTGTGATAGTAGCATACTGCCACAAACCAAAATTAGTTTTTTTTTTTAAAAATAGCGTGTTCAGCCTATTTTGGGCAAACGATTTAACGCCCCATAGACTTGTTGCGGGCAGGTCGATCGACCAAGGGAGATGTTGGGCCGCCAATGGGCATGCTGACGCCTCTTTGATCATTTCAAGGAAGATCTTAGCCGTCCAACTAGGCTGGCTAAGTTGGACGGTCATGATGTTTTTAAGACCGTATTTTCCGGTCTTAGCTCGTTTGAGCTTATTTTCAAGTAGCGCGAACACCCATGTTTGGGTTAACGTTTGAAGCGCTTGTGAACGAACTAAATAGGACTCGATCGACTAGGGAACTAGTGGGCCCGCCGGTGGTCAATACGGTGATTGCCTAGTTCCGCCAGGAGTAATCTAGGCTTGCTGAATCGCGCGGCCAAATCGTGTGGCCGTGATCATTTTTGAGACTGATATGAACAGTCTAGATTTTCTTTAAGGAATTTAAACGCGTTCGGTCGCGCTAACTTTAATTAAAAAGTATGTAAACACGCTGATCTCTTTATAGAGAGTGGTGTGGCCTACATGAGTGTTTTCATGCAGGTCTCAATATTGACACTTCGGAAGATTCATGCTACTCTGCTGCGAGCGAACATTAATCGTCATGTCATGCCAATATTGAGAGTTCGGCTGGGAACATTGCATAGGAAAATACTAGGCAGGCAATGCATTAGTGAATAATGCCAGTGGAAGATAAAATTCACAGAATATTTTGGGATTGCTGTTGCACGCGCACCATTCTGAGTAAATTTCATATATACAGATATATCGAATTGCTCAATACATATGTGAGCGAAGAGGCTTAAGCACTCATTGATTTTAAATGGCTTCTGTTCCTTTGCAGGATGACAGCGCATTAAATATAGGGTTTACGATTTTAGCCCTTGAACTAAAAACCACCATCAACACCCGGTAACAATCGTAGACAGATATGAGATTGGCTCTGGACGCGATGACTACCAAAGAGGTTGTGTTCGACCCTTACAAGGAGGCTAGAGAAAACCTCCAAATTTTGAGATATGCTAACGTTGCATTTTATAATCGACCGTTGTTCCACCCAAAGGGATACGTTATGGCTGATCCCTGACGTGTCATGCGACAACTTGGATATAAGAAATTACCTAGTTTCGAGACAGCCTCTCTTGAAAGGTACGTTTTTTTTTTTTTTATAATGAGTTGTATGTCTTTTGCTATTAGCTGGTAATGAGTTGTATGTCTTTTGCTAGAAGACTACAAAGCTCAGGTTTCAAAGACTCATATGCTTCAATACTTAAAGTTGTCTCTCTTACTGATTTAGCTAAAGAATCTGCTACTTGATTATCTTTTCTACCAACATAAGTAAAAATGCAACTACTAAAACTTGAGGTAAAGTGTTTGATCTCTTTTATTATATTCCTATTATCCCATTGAACTAGCAAGGTGCTTCCCGTAATCGATTGTATGACAAGCTTTGCATCAGCTTCAATATGAATGTTGTCCAGCTGCTTTTCCTTTGCCCAAGATAGAGCCTCACAAACTGCCATACACTATCCTGTCTCTGCACTTAATGCTCAATTTGCGTAACTCCCTTTTACTCCATTGCAGTTTCCTGTATGATCTCGCAAAACAAGACCAGTACCAAGTTGGTTAGTATCAAGATCAAAAGATGCATCAACATTAATTTTCATACAGCCATACATTGGTGCTTTCCAGTGAGAAGTGTTATCAGTGGACTGAGTGTTTAAACTATATGCAGTTTCATGCAGAAGTGGAGATAAGTAATATTGTATCTTATGCATTGAGGTTTTAACTCCCTGAAAGACAACATCACATCTGTCTTTCCAAATCATCCAAGCCCCTACCATGAAAGTGTACAACAGTTGTTCTTGAATAGTTGTGCTGTTACAGAACCAACACATTGGAGAGATAGGGAACCAGAGCCGTGCCTGAGGTAGGCGAGAGGTGCGGTCGCCCCAGGCCCAGTTCAGTCTAAGATTTTCCCCTTACCAATTGGGGCCCTTTTTCAGTTGTAAACTAAGCCCATTTTGGGTCTTTTTCATGGGAAAAAAAAAGAAAGTAAAGAGATTGGAAATATGAAACCTCCAGCTCCTACTCTCCGAGTAATAGTGTGCATAAAACCACTATGCTATTGTTGCTCATTTGTTAGATTTAGGACGTGTACATATAGTATACATATGAACTAAAAGATTCTTTATGACACCACACTCTTTTTAGTTATCTTCCGTTAGTTTTTTTTTTCTTTTTTTCCCTTCTGTTGCATACATTTTCAAAAGTTGACAATGAAGAAACGAATTGCGTGATTACAATATACTATTTGGATATACTACCAAACAAAAAATAATTGTTTATTGTTAATTATGATATTTTGGGTGAAAAAAATTTTAACCGCATAAAAGGCCCTATAAACAAGTCCGCACAGGGCCCTTCTAATCTCAGGATCGGCTCTGTAGGGAACACGTCGCTTGGTAGATATTAGTAATTGGGAGCTTGTGGAAAACGGTGATGAA
>JAJJWW010005509.1:0-14885 GCA_023531295.1 Papaver armeniacum
GGATGATTGGTGTTGGCTGGTAGTTATTGAGCTACGAGGAGGCACCTTTATGAAGTTGCGGTCCGGTGAAAGTTTGGTCTTTTGTTAGTGCAAGTCTTGGTGTGGAGTTGTGAAGGAGGTGAAACATGGTGCGGGTGCTTGACTAGGGCGAGAATAAATCTTGCGGCTTTGGTAATGATGCGGGAAGAACGGTACAGTGAAGTAGGTTACGGTGGGTGTTTATAGATAGAGTTGGTGTGAGAATTTCAGTGAGGTGGAGTCATGGGCTGGGTATGTCTTTGGTATGCGAGTGGAGATGGAGCTATAGAAGGAAATTTGGTGGCATTGTTATGAAAGCAACGAGGGAAGAATGATAGCGGGCTTTTTGGTCTTGTGATAGTTGCAGGATTGGCGGTACGGCAGAGAAAGTCGAGGAATATAGCGATTACGAGGAAGGGGCGTGATAGTGTGACTCTGGGGTAAAGGCTGGTTGTGTTTGCCGGGGAGTTGAAATCTTGCTTGGATGGATCGAGATACGGAGCCATGCTTGCGGTTACAAGGCAGTGCTTAGTGGAAATGACATTGCAAATGGCATTGCAAGATGGAGGTATGGCTGGTGGTTAAGAAGGCATGACTAATCTTTGGTAGAGTGCGGGCATTGCCGGGGAAATGCTTATTGGTGAGGTGGTCTCTTGTGCTTTGCCGAGGAGCCATGGAAGGGTCAGAAAGGGTGAGTGATGATCTTTGTTAGGTTGGCATGGGTTACGCTCGGTGAAGGTCATGGAATTACAAGTGATGCAATTGAGCCGGAGACCATGATGGTGGCAATGAAGATGGTGCAGTAGTGGCTTGTTACGGCGGCTGCGCAAAATGGCTCTTTCCAAGCCCCGGTCGGGCGAGTTAGTCCCAGCTCGAGAGCTTACTCGGGTCGACTCTGGATTGAAAAAATGCGGCACCGGCTTGAGTTGACCAGATCCAACTCAAAGCGCTTTCAGGCAGAAGCTCAACTTTGACGAGTGACCCGTAGGTTGAATCATTGGCCGGTGGCCGAGGCGGACTGCGATGCCAGGCCAGATTCGGCGACTTTTCCGTGATTTAAACCACAATCCCCGATTCCGCAGGCGACTTTTGGACATATTTTCTACATGGGTTCTATACTCTAGTGGGCTTGGTGGACTTGCATCTAATGGACTTTGAAGGCAAAACCTAGTTTTGGAAGGAGAGAAAGGCTATAAAAGAAAGATACAATTTTTGGAAATCATCATATCTCATATCTTTTCCTTGGAACTTTGGAGGCGTTTTTGGGTTACCTGACTAGGGTTTGCTTTTGTTAAATCTTCTTCTTTATTCCTTTGATATTTTTGTGATGAACTCCATAGCTATGAGTAGCTAAATTCTCATTATTGGTTAAGGATGTATAGATTTCTAAAACTTTTGTGTTTGCTTTATATATTAGTTTTCTCTTGTTTATCGTTAAATTCTCTGTGGTTTCTATGATCACATGATTGAAGTATTGTGATAGGATTATGGTGTTTGATTAGTTAAGTGGCCAATTAATTGAACTTGCATCTTAGTCCATAGCTATTTTAGGGGTTTTTTTTTTTCATCAACGATAACCTTGAATACAAGTAGCATGATATGTTTACGGTTTGTAGTGATACACTCTCGTAATCATATGTAGAGTTTGACCATTAATAGGGTGTTTCGCGCAACGCATGACAATTTGCATTGATTAGCCTATTTCGAGAACTTAATGCTCCTAGGAATTGAACTTGATTAGCGCAAAGGCGTTAGGTTATTCTTTAGGTAGAATTCACATCATGACCACCCAATGTGTGTGTTGATGAACAGAAATTAATAGATTATCTTACTTTCTTGATTCTCAGGCTTTTGATAACACAAGAGATTAAATCGTAATTCTAATCATATATGCAAGCACATATTCCAAGATTGAAGATGAATTCCTTGACCAATATCTCTCCATTGATTATTCTCTACAATTTATTTTGCTTTTAATTACTTTTACTTGCTTAGATCTGACAAACATACACGGGGTTTAAATGAAAGTTTATAACAACCAAACGCCTCTGCAATGGATACGAACTCTTTCTTATAAACATATTTATATTTAGTGGATCGAGAAAGTGAAATTATATTTGTCGGCTGACAACCGATCACTTATGCATCACTATGCCATGTTACGGACTAAATATACATCAGTTGGATGCATTTTGACGGAACGTCCTACACAGACTAGGCAATTGGTAGGCCTCTAAAGATGTTTATATTCGAGCCTACGGGTTATACCTAAGTGCGGGCGTCTATTGGAAATAGCGGCAAATGCAGGTCGATCCCACGAGACAAGGGTGTGCTAAGGATGATCAAGGCTTACTCGTGAATTTTAAAAGTGTGTAACATAAAATGAGAGTTGTGTCGAAGCGGCGGAGTTGTGAATGTGACTAAACTAAGGCGAGAAAGGTTGTAAACAAGTTATTGAGAATACTAGGGCGATCGAATCCACCCCCTTAATCCACAGCTAAGTCGGTCCTAGTTCTAATAGTGTTCTTATCCTTGTAATGGATACGAACAGTGCAAGCCTGTAGTTTATCCGGTGTCAATGGATAGTGTATTATCAACTAAAGTAACTAACTTGACCCCTAGTATTAGTTTGTATTTTCATATACTGACTAATCTGGATCAAGTTCATTTACTTAGATGATTAACCTATCCTAGGATGGATAATCTAATCACAATTAAGGTATCTTTCCAAAGAAATGTGATTGTCTTCTCGAGGCACAAACAGTCTAAGGATTAATAATCGAGACAATAAGGCATGAATTGCAACACACACTCATGGAGATAATCGCTTCTGATGGATGCATGACATCCATTGTGAAAGCTTATTTTATCTTTGAGGTATTTAGATTAGTTATCTAAACATTATAGCTTAATAAAACAATATCAAAAATAGAAACCAAAATTAGCGAGGTTGATAATGGGTTTCATCTAAACTACCAGAAAATAATTTAGAACATGATTAAAGCAGGAAAATAAAGCACAAATTAAACACTAATTGAAGCAACGGCTAGCCCAGGGCATAGTTTCTGCAATCCCCTCTTTGCTATTTATACATCAGGGGAAAATCCCAAAATAGCAAACCCTAATTCGATTAAAAATAGAAATTAATTGAAACTTCTCTCACCCATGTCGCTCCATTTGCTCCCTGCTTACGTCAATCGGCTCTGCATCGACTACTCTAGCTTCTCCTTGATGTATCAATAAAACCCTAACCTATCTACGCTCTAGTTCTCTCTTAGCTCTAGGAGAGAGGCGCAGGAACTAGAAAGTGATGAGGTAAGGTGGAGTGTCGAGGAGATGATGGAGTTGGTGGCGGTATGGGTGAAGAAAGAGAAGGAACGGCGTAGCGGGGAGATGGTCGGGGAGGGTGGAGTTGCGAGGTGAGGGCGGCAGGTGGAAGAAAGAAGAGAAAATGAGTTTGGGGTTAGGCTTAGGGGCTTATATGGGGGCTATGGTGTTGGCGGGTATATCGAAGATCGATGGGAGCCCACGCAGGCGTAGGATCTTGCGGGAGAGATCGAACGGTCGAGGTTGGTATAGGTCTGTGGTGATATGGTGTTGCGCGAGTGCATCAAGAGATGATGTATAAGTGAGGGCGGCGGCAGTTGGATGTAGAAGATAAAGAAATCTCGAAGCGGCTTGGGTGTACGGGCTCGGATCGGTGTGGGTAGCTTTAGCCCATGTCTTCCTTGTTGGAGTTCTGTGAATGGTCGCGTTGAGCTTTGGCCATCTACTCCATAGATGCTCGACTCCAATTCTTTGCTCTTTTGCTCAGTTCTCAGAGCTTTATTTATTACCTAAAAACACAAAATTAATTAATACAAATATTTATTCTTGAAAGCAAGGAAAATACGAATATGGGATAATATCGATTTATAAGCGCAAAAAAAGATGAGTAAAATACGATAAAAAGGTGTATAAATATACTATTTGGCACTCATCAAATACCCCCAAACACAATTTTACTTGTCCTCAAGTGAAACGAGAAATAAGAAATCTAACTATACCCTTTACATCGTAGGTCTCTCGAATGCATTTAGCGTATGCACTAAGCACTTTAAACCCACAGGGTGTCCCTAGTGGACGAGTTGTAGTCGTGAGGTTTACAAGAGTGTACCCACAAAACCTTCTCCGACCGAGTGTAAAGAGTCTCGAAGCCTCCAAGAAGCTATGAGGACATAGAGTTTACGCGTCTTTAGTAACAAAAGTTAGAGCTTATCCGAAAGAGCATTCTCGTCCTTAAGTGCGGCGAAGTAACCGTACCATATGAAAAGAATTCGGATTCGATTGTGATCATAAGCCTCGACTTGCCTCACTATTAGGGTTTTATGATATTGCACTAAAAGATCGCTTTTTAGTCTCTCATGTGTGCGAGCGGGAATAAAGAGATAAATCCTTGCACACGTTGTAGGTAAGAAGGATAACCTTACGAAATAAAATGCTTGGAGACTCACGGAGGTGTGGACAAAAGAATCTTTTTACGATGATCTCTAAGAAAGGAAAATCAACCATTAGTCGGGTAGGAGTACTCACTCACTTCTCACCCGATCGACAATTAACATCAAATCTCATCGAGAAACCATAGAAACGTCTTGATCTTCGGTCTTCGGTCTTGGTCTTGACTATTGATGGCAGAACTTGAACTTCACAAAAACTTAATATTTTTTTTTTTTTTTTTTTTTTTTTTTTTTTTTAAGTACATGGAATAAAAATAATACAACTCATTTTTTTTTTTTTTTTTTTTTTTTTTTAACGAGCACTAACAACGATAAAATTTAAATTTTCACAAACTTAATTTAATTCTCATCTTCTTTTCCTTGTTGCACATAAACCTTGGACTATATCAATTTTTTCTTTGATATTACGCTCAATGCTTTCAACTGTGACGATGATGTGTTTCTATGGGTCTTGCGATTGAGAGGGAGAGAGATGCTAGCGCAAATCGGTATTTAGAAGGAGTTTTCATCTTTAGGGCGTCACCCCTCATGATTGCGGAATTAGCACTCGAGAGATCAAAAGTAGTCTTTGAAAGTGGTGCGAAGTTGGGTAGCTCACCATTCATTGCCGGAATTGACGTACGGTGACACACACTCACAAAAGCTTTTTCTAGAAAGTCACAAGAGTGAAGGTCGGTACCTCGCTTGATGTAAAATGGGTAGTCTCACATGGTTGATCACAATTCTACTCTAGAATATCTAAAAAGCACCTAATTAGCCCTCAGGTATGGATTTAAATCCAACTTCAGCATTCCCTAATCGGCTAAGAAACCGAATTGCGTTTTCCGGTACTTCAATTTGTTATTTCGGTGGAATCTCTATGTAAACATAGCTAAAAGCATGCTAGTGACTCTAAAATCTCTAAGAGTTGGAGGTTTTACAAAAAGAGTTTTTTTTTTTTTTTTTTTTTGTGAAAATAAAAGGTAAAATAAAGGCTAAAAACTCTAAATGCAAATGCTAATGTACCCCCAAACCTAAATCAAACATTGTCCTCGATGTGTAGAGCATATAGAAAAAATTTTAACGTTGATCGCTGCAAGAGAACTATGCGATAAGAAAAGGAAGAGATTACGGATATCGGCGGGAGCAAGTTTGAGCTTCATTCGTCGAGCTAGAATCCAATATTCTCAACGGAGATCATATCGGATTAGCATAATATATGTGCAAGAAGACTCAGGCGAATCAAGAAAAAGAAAATTTTAACAAGTCTATTTTGGATATATACAATGAAAATGCACCATAAACCAACGGTCCCAAGAGTTGAGGATCAACCCAAAAGGCGATATGTACAACCATCAACAATCTTACACAAATATAACATGAGAGTGCAAGTAAGGCGCAAATGGGAATGAGTTTCCTCCAAACCTAAACTTGTGAACGGTGTGTTTGTGAGAACAAAATCTTGCAATTTTAAAGGTACATCATGCAAGGTCTAACTCAAAATGAGTTTTGCTAATTCTGAGGCGGACATACATATTCCAGCGTGGCTCCTTAGAGTGTTATACTTTGATGCAAAATAGTCCAAGAGGACTTGGGAAGCACAAAGTTCTAGGCCTAAGTTAGGCATTTTGAGAAAAGTTGGTTTGCAATTTTGTGACAAACTACACCTAGGTTTGGTGGAGGAGTTTCAATTTGTGACTCGGGAGAGAGGTTAGGTACATCTAAGTTGTGTTCATTTTTAAAATCATTTGTACCATCACACACTTTCCTAAAGTCAAAAGAGGGTAAATCATGTTCACTTTCACAGGACAATTCCCACGGGATCCATATCAACATCACATGCATGAATATCGGAGAAGCATCATTCATAGGGTTCTGAAGAGACAATTAATGTCTACGAACCTAAAGATTCTACTACATTTTCAAAATATACATGCTCTTCGTATTCATCATCATCATCATCATAGCACAAATCATTTTCCCTAACATTCATTTCATCTTGAAGTTCCTCCTTTCTCGTTTAATCATCACAGATTTGACTCAATTTGAGTTCTAAGCTCATGATCTTTTAGTCGAGTTTTGAATCAATTCTAGAATTTCATTATGGTTCAATGAAAGGAAGTTTTCACTAGTGGGTATGCATTCCTCATATGGATATTCATTGTATGGTTGTGCATGGGTTCACTAGAGAAGGAAATTGAACATGTTGCTATATGGATGGTCATGCATTGCATTCATTTCAAGCCCTAGCATTTTGCTCCATGAGTGTGTCCATTAGTGATTGCAAACTAGGAGTTGGGGGAGTATAAAATTGTTAAACGTCTCCCCAGCTGTGGTGAATCAGTGCATGTGTGCGGGTTGATTATGGTCCCAATAGTCGCCACAGACACTTCGTACATTGGATTATCATGGTTTTCCCTAAATTTGTCTAAAAAGCATGCAAAATATAACGGTATTCGGCGGGGTGGTCTAAGCCACCACATAAGGTGCAAGCATGCATTTCATAATGATCTAAAAGTGATATTGGGTATGAAAAATTGTTCATTTTCAACTTTGTGGTGGATGATGTATGTGATCATAATGATTAGGGTATGTGAGATCGGGGGCCACTGAGAGGCCCATAAAATTCCCTAAAGTCACTATGGTATGGGTGTTCATCTTGTGAAAGATGCAGTAAAACGCAGCTCTAAGGGATTTGTTTGAATCCCAGAGATGCGGACCAAAATCCGGACATGATTTAGCTCTCAAATTGAACTCACAATCTAATTTGGTTTTGGTGGGATTGGTTTGGTTTATTGGGTTTCATTTGGTTTTGTTGGGAAGAAGTTTGGTTTATGTGGGAAGCCCCGGTAGTTGTGTGCCGACCAGGTTGTGTGGGCTCGATTTTGGTTTTAAGAGGGAAAATGTCTGCCAGACGGTGATTGTGGCTTGACCAGTAGAGGCTTATGGTTTTGGTGTATGTTGGTAATATGACCCAGACAGATGTGGAGGTTTTATTCTTTTGCGAGACCGAGTTTGTTTTGATGAGCCCCCGATTGACTATGGGCTCAGTTTGGTTTTAGTGAGCCCAGCTGATGTTCAGCCCAACAGATGTGAGTTTGGCTAGCCCAGCTGGTGTTAGCCCAGCTGCTCAGTTTGATGGTGGGCTCTGGTTATGCAAAGTGCAAGCCCAGATTTTAATGAATGCACGAGCCGGTAGTTTATACGAGGCCTAGTGGGTGTGCGACGGCAGCAGTTTGGTTCAAAAGACTCAACCCGGTAGTGCGAGATCAAGAAAGTGCCAGTTTGGTTTTCTCGACATTCACACTCGCAGGCTCTGACGGCTACAGCCACGACGACTGTGCTTGATTTGGTTCAAAAACTTATTTATGTGCTTAAAACACTGACACCACGAGAGAACTGACATAGTTTGAAATGATGCTTATTTGGTTTGAGTGCGACTCTGACTGACTCAAGATGGCCAGCTTCTGACCCAGTTGGGTTATTAAGCACGGGCTGGTGTGCACGGCCTGAAAACTCAATGTGCATGACTTGGCACATGAATCTCGATTACATAATGACAAAAATTACAGCAATGACACACGAGGCTATGTACACCACAGTCGGGCCAAGCACAAGAAAACATTCACGGCACGGACAAGTCGGTCGACTCGGGGTATGCGAGTTGTTATGCTGCTAGGTCGAGGTTTGGCGCGCGAAGCTCGGGGGCCTCTTGCCTAGCACGAGATGGCATTGCAAGGTAGATTAGTTTATCGGGTGCAAGTTGGCCCAACTGACTTGGGGAGTACAGTGCACAGGCTATGCTTATCGGCACGAGGATACCAATTCACAAGTTATCACGGGTTGAGCTGAAATAAGGCTTGCAATCAGCCAAAACAAGCGGGGTATGCAAAAGGTTGCGAGGGGATTGAGGAGATTGACAAGTCTCACAACTCAAGTATGAGAGCGGCTCAAGCTCTCCACGGGTTGGCAAATGCACTCACGGGGGTAACACGAGACTAGCTCGGGCCACACGATTCCTCACGAGATGCGGTGACTCAGACAAGTCAACAAGATTTGTTTAACTATTTGGTTTTCCAGGTGATAGCTCAAACTTGTAGCTTCGGGGCTAGCAAGTGAGCGGGTGCAGCATTGGCAAAGTGGTCAAACAAGCAAGCAAGTATCATGCAAAGTTTGGGCTATCTAAGTTCACTTTCAAATCCCTTGTTCTGAGAGGGCGGATGGGATGCGAGTCGATTACAAGCTCACCAAGCTCAGATGTATGCTCGGATATGGTTCATAGAACCGACGATGCAAAAGCGATAGAATGTGCACAATCTTAACGAACACGGCTGAAGAGGTGGTTTCACAGGGTTTAGCACAAGGTTACGGTTGAGCATAAATGGCACGAGCATACACAGGAGGTTTAGTGGCATCGGGGATCTAACCTCAAGTCTGCGCCTAGCCTCGTCTTTCTCCCTTTTGGCAAGCTTTGTTGTTTGACAAACAATTCTTAGTTCCCAATTTTTCACAGTTAAAGCAACAAAGTACTAATGTTAAGGCGAGAAGTAGTTGCGGGTTCTTGTTCTTAGCTTGACACATAGAGCACGGGGGCGGGTTTAGGCGTGGCCTACAACTTGGGTTTCTAGGCATGGCTTACAACACGGTCGGGGGCTTGCACGGGGGAAAAGAATTACAATTGGGTGACTCGGCTCGAGCCAATGTTTTTGTGACTACGACTAACCCGGCTCACAACTTGCGGCTTCAATTGATGCACGGGGTTGGTTGAGTTTATGCGGGGGTAATGATGGGAAGGCATTAACAATAAAAGTGCGAAATGAAAAATAATTATGGCTAAGTTATCATGCTTATAACGGCTAAGTGAAGAAAACAACTAAGTTATGCTAAGATGCAACGACAAAAGAAAACTAGATGCAATGGTAAAGCCAAGCTAAGTTGCTCTGCAAAGAAATAACCTGAGGTGAATATGTACAAGGTGGGAGGAAACTTCGATTAAGCGAGCCAATGAACACGGGGCACGCGCCAAGTCCCCGCAACGGCGCCAAAAACTTGGTAGGCCTCTAAAGATGTTTATATTGAGCCTCAGGTTATACGCAAGTGCACGCGCGTCTATTGGAAACGCGGCAAGTACGGGTCGATCCACGGAGACAAGGGTGTGCTAAGGATGATCAAGGCTTACTCGAGATTTCTAAGAAGTGTGTAACATAAAATGAGAGTTGTGTCGAAGCGGCAGGAGTTGTGAATGTGACACTAAACTAAGGCGAGAGAAGGTTGTAAACAAGTTATTGAGAATACTAGGGCGTCGAATCCACCTTAATCCTAGCTAAGTCGGTCCCTGGATTAATAGTGTTCTTATCCTTGTAATGGATCAGAGACAAGTATGCAAACTTATAGTTTATCCCGGTGTCAATGGATAGTGTATTATCAACTAAAGTAACTAACCAACCCCTAGTATTATTTGTCTTTTCATAGCACAACTAATCACGGATCAAGTTCATTTACTTAGATGATTAACCTATCCTAGGATGGATAATCTAATCACAATTAAGGTATCTTTCCAAAGTAATGCGATTGTCTTCTCGGGCACAACCGGTCTAAGGATTAATAATCGGACAATAAGGCATGAATTGCAACACACACTCATGGAGATAATCGGCTACAATGGATGCATGACATCCATTGTTAAACTCAACATCTTGAGGTATTTAGATTGAATTTATCTAAACATTATAGCTTAATAAGAACAATATCAAAAATAGAAACCAAAATTAGCAGTTGATAATGGGTTTCATCTAAACCCTAGAAAATAATTTAGAACATGATTAAAACAGAAAATAAACTACAAATTAAACACTAATTGAAGCACTGGCTAGCCCAGGCATAGTTTCTACACAATCCCCTCACTGCTATTTATACATCCCAGAAAATCCCAAAATAACCAAACCCTAATTCGATTAAAAATAGAAATTAATTGAAACTTCTCTCACCCATGTCGCTCCAATTGCTCCTCTTACATCCAATCGGCTCTTTGCATCGACTACTCTAGCTTCTCCTGATGTATCGATAAAACCCTAATCCCTATCTCTGTCTAGTTCTCTCTTAGCTCCTAGGAGAGAAGCTACAAAAGGACTAGAAAGTGATGAGGTAAGGTGGAGTGTCGGGAGATGATGGAGTTGGTGGCGGTATGGGTGAAGAAAGCGGAAGGAACGGGCGTTGCGAGGAGATGGTCGGGGGAGGGTGGAGTTGCGAGAGGTGAGGGCGACAGGTGGAAGAAGAGAAGAGAAAATGAGTTTAGGGTTAGGCTTAGGGGCTTATATAGGGGCTATGGTGTTGGCGGGTATATCGAAGATCGACGGGAGCAGCGCACCGAGCGTAGGATCTTGCGGGAGAGATCCAACGGTCGAGGTTGGTAGCCGGCGTCTGTGGTGATATGGTGTTGCGCGAGTGCATCAGAGATGATGTATAGTGAGGGCAGCGACCGTTGGATGTAGAAGATCGAAATCTCGACGGCTTGGAGTGTACGGGCTCGGATCGGTCGCGGGGTAGCTTTAGCCCATGTCTTCCTTGTTGGGTTACCGATTCGCGCGCGGGCTTTGGCCATCTACTCCATAGATGCTCGACTCCAATTCTTTGCTCTTTGCTCCTCCGATTCTCCGAGCTTTATTTATTACCTAAAAACACAAAATTAATTAATACAAATATTTATTCTTGAAAACAAGGAAAATACGAATATGGGATAATATCTGATTTATAAGCGCAAAAGATGAGTAAAATGCCAATAAAAAGGTGTATAAATATGCACTATTTGGCACTCATCAGCAATTACCATTATTTCTTGGCCACGGCCTTGCAAACGAGTTGGCTTAAGTTGCTTGTCCCTTTGTGTATGAACTACGATCTGTGCTTGATCCATTTAAAGTAGAGAAGGGTACGTAGGTAGCCGCATTGAGTTGCGGCATTCCAGGTCCAACACTTTGTCGCTCATATCATCTGGTGAGAGATGATTGCGACCGATGGCCTCTTATATCATCCGGATCGATGTTTGTGATGCAAGAGATGATTGTGGCCAGACTTGATGAGGCGAGTTGCATTTCATTCCTTGGATGCTCATACTTCCTATCAAGGCGTTCGACGTAGGCATGTACCAATAGTGCATTGGGCATCGCTAGGAAAGTAAGTCATATCGGTATGCAAGTAGCGGAGCTTTCACGAGCCTAAGGGAGATGTAATTAGGCGGTGATGGCCTATGTGCAAGTCCAAGCATGCCTTATGCCTGGACAAGACTCGGAAACCAGTGATGCATGCTAGGTGCATCGGCCATAGCCTTCAAGGCTTTATACCCTTGTTCTATGGTAAAGTTAGAACGGTGTGGAAGCTAAGTTAAGCTGCATCATGCTCCACGAGCATGCTTGCAAGGGCAAACGAACGTGTATTTTCCTAGCTTTAAGGCTCGGCAAGTAGCATCATCATGGCGCATCGGGGAAGTTATGGCCTGCACGCCCAAGCGTGCCAGGCGTAATTCCGGTCCGTCACAATCAACATGGAAATTATTGATGTTTATCATGTTTATCATAAATCTAAGATCTTAATTTTGGAGAACCCTGGATCCAGGAGATGGAGAGTTGTCCAATATGGGTATGAAAAGAGACTAACCAATAGGTATGAAGACCATTGGTGGTGGAGAGACCAGTTGAGAGGTGTATGAAGAATTTTCCAACTGGTGGAAAATGATTCACCAAAATATGGAGGATTATCCAAGTAGAGGACCATCCAAATATGGATCAAGGAATGTGCAGCCGTCGGCCATGGTGGTGCCGGGCTACCATGTCGACGGGCGTCCATTCCTGAGAATTTAGGTATTTTTGTTGGACTTCAAAAGAGTTTGATCTTGACTGAAATTCTCAATTTTTGCGTGAATGAGCGGTAGGATTTTTTGCTCACCCACGTCCGATATTTTCGAATATTAAAATAATGATATTTTAATATTTATTGGTGCGAAGGCAGCGGTGCTGGGACCATTTGATTTTTGTAGGATTTTTTAGAATTGAGTAAAATATGGAAAACTATGAATTTGCACGAATGTGGGAAATCATGAGTAGTAGAACAATAACAAAATAAGGAAAAGTGAGGAGGTGTGGGGCCCAGAAGCCCTGCGTGGCCGTGCGTGGTCGGTCGGCCGTGGGGTCACGACTTTGTTTTCCTTCTTTTTTTTTAATTTTTTTTTCCTATTTTGCATAGCTCTCGATACATCCACATTCGTCCATATTTTTGGGTGCTCGTTCGTGCATTATTACTAACTACACTCACACCATTTTCTCGGGGCTTACTCGGTGGTGGCCAATATGCACGATATGTAGATATTTATTACTAATCCATGGGATTCAGCTGAGAAAATCCGTGAATTGAAGTAATAAAAATATAGTAATGAAAATATAATATTTTCTAGGAATTCAATTGATGAATACTACACTAGATAGCTTTATACTAGCATGCAATCTGTCTATGAGCATTATATTTATTTGAGAATCGAGGTATGAGATAGTATAAGCATCATACTCGTTCTGAATGTTTATTTTGCATAGTCCGAGGAACATTTGCAACATCACAAGACGTTATTGTTCTATACTAGAGGTAAATCCATTTTAGGAGTTGTCCAATCATTCTCGATTCTATCTGTAAGTACACACCGAAATTGCCTCAAGTATAAATGATGAAATATGCAAAATATTGAAAGCTCGGTGAGATGCTTTAATAGTTACATATTCATGCATGCCTGAAGAGGATACACACTGGTCAAGCATCATCATGACATGAGCTTTCATATTCTAAAATATGAATTCTTACATTGATACGAAGCTAGGTCATTAATATACAAAATTATGATTTTAGCTTTTGTCAAAATCCACCATCAAATTAAGTCACATGCTTAGTGAGGGACAATTATGTTCCCAAAGCGCTAGATGGTGATTTTCCTAATCATAAACGTAATAAGTAATTGAACTTAGCCGTTAGAGATGTTACCCGGAATCATCGATTTGCTCCAATAATGTCACGTGCGAGCAATGGTTTGAATGATGATCTTGGTAGTATGATAGAGCATTGTTCGGTGAGCGTGAATTTGATAAAGTACCGTTTATTTGGGTGGTGGAATGAACAACTTGGTGGGTTTAGCTCTTGTGGGCCGCAATCCAAAGGAAATCCTTGTCTAATTAGGTTTAAGAAATAAAATTAGTATCAAAGGGATGGAACACCTTTTTTTTCCCCACTGACTCTCCAGTACCTCCATCTTCCTTCACCTTCATATCGAGCAGTGAGGAAAGAAGAAGAAAAACATCTGCGTCGTGCCGACACTTAGATGACCAATTCCGATGATTCGGCTTCGGACAGTATGTAACTTTTTAAAAAAAAAATTGATGGATGTTACCAAGTCGGAACAAAAAAAATATATATATACGTACGTGAGCTTTCGAAATTTTTAGAATGGATGTTTGTCCGGATTTTGAAAAAGCGGACGATCCCGTAGTAAAGGTTTTTTGTTTTACGTGAGTTGTTCCACATTTTATTATTTTATTTTTATTTGAAATTAGACGCTCGTCCATTAAAAAAAATTACTTACGTGAGTTAATTAATCACTTTATATATATATATATATATATATATATATATATATCTTTGAAATCAAATTTTGTTTTTTGAATAACGAACTTTTGCTGTTTTGTGTATTTCAATAACTCTTTGTGAAGAAACGAGCAAGTCCTTAAAGTATCAACTATCGTGCTATAATCACGATTTCTACGAAATTGTAAACATGTAAGAGATGCGGATCGTTACGGTTTTTTAGACGCATATTGTTTTTAGTTTGATGTGCGTATCTTTATCATTCAATATTGTTACGCCTGAATTCCATTGCTCTACTGAAATTTGCATGTCATGTGAATGATATGTTGGAGTAGACGTATTGCATGAATGTCACAATACCTTACGCAGATGTCGACGATATATGAAAATACTTCCGACAACGGCGGAAGATAAGAAGATCTAATTAAGAATACTCCAAAACATGGATGTCGATTTCTTCGTAGTCCAAGATAGACCAGGAAAGTATCCTATGGGTTATGCATTTCGTCTCCTCATAAAAAACCCCAAAGAAATTATTCAAAGAAAAGACGGTATCTCCCCAAGCAATAATTCGGTTGTCGCATGTGTTATTATTACGCAGTCCATATACTTCAAACTTTATGGTCCTTTAACAAACTTCTTAGTGTGGAAAAGAAATATGCTAGGTCATGACCACGTTCTAGCCATGTTAGACAATACACACTACGGGAAAAATCATCATTGACGACACTTTATTAGCGTTGTAGTACCCCTACGACAACGCTTTTTATGTAT
>JAJJWW010005510.1:0-13746 GCA_023531295.1 Papaver armeniacum
AAAACTATTTTTAGTAATTTGGGGTGTGTGGATGAGAAATGAGTCTAAACCTTAAACTAGTATAACTTTTGAGAGTTGTAGCACAGCCTATGGGTATTTCTGGGACAACTTCATAATTAATGCTTGGAGATTCGTGTTGCTCTGGCTTGAGCAGCAACGCTCAGTCATCATGCCGCACGATAATGAGTACGAAATACAAGGCTGGTCATGCATTAATTAATAATCTTTGTAAATTCACATGGTATATGGGATTGTTGCCACATGCTCCAACCTCGGATGAATTTTGTGTATTTAATTCATGAGAATACTAGGATTGTTATTTACATGCTTCTATTCTAAGGTGAATTAGTAAGGTGAAGAAGTATTCATCACTTATTAATGGCTTTATCTTTTGCAAGATGTTAGCGCATAATTTTGGCCTTTACAATTTTAGCCTTAAATGAAAATCCATCAACATTAAGTCCCCTTTGCCTAGCACATAATGGTTACACTATTGTGGGGTAGGCATGAGATGGTGACATATACAAACATAAGAAGACAAGATAAAGTCTACGGAGAGATTCGACCAATCGTGGGCAATCCTCCATACGTGCGTGACCACAGGCCTTGATGGACCGGCTTCTCCCTTAGGTGTTTGAGTCAGGGATATGATTCTTCTACTGGGATTCCGGGCGTGGGTGCTTACACAATGCTGGTTGAATCGCTCGTATCCAGATGCTCTTGATTCTTGATTAGGGTTCAAGAAAGCTGACTTGGTCGGTGTTGAATCCCATATATCGGGCGCCATAATCGTTTTAGGGTTTCCTCAGCATATATGTAGGTGTAGAGATTTTGAACCACTTTTACGATTTTACAATAGGGCTTTCTCGCAGAAACTCCGTTTCCTCATCATGTCGAACAACAGTGGATCGTCTTCTTCATACCATCCAGGATCTTAGTTAAATGTACACGACACGTCGAGCTTCATGATGAATCCCTTGCTCGTGTTTTCCGAGTCAAGAAGATCATACTTAGGTTCATCTCTTTTTCCTTTTGCTGAATAATTGCTTGTTCTTCATAATGATCAGGTGAATAATCCTCTCATTCTTGCGAGATACCCTACGGAACATGTGTGACGGTTATCGATGATGACGACTTAACCGGTCCTCTTACTTCAAACTCAAACACGCCTACCCCTGTGGACCTCGAAGATCTTTGATTTGGGTATCTCATCTTATGAATACCCAAATGCAGGTATTTCATTCGATGTTCGCATGAAATTTTATCCTCTAGCTGCGGAGATGTCGGTGGATTCTTAGTGTGGAAGGAGTTTGTGCCTTTGTACACAAAGTTATGGAGAAAGTACGGCCGTATCGCAACCCGAAATGTGGTCCGTCACTGTTCATCTGCTTTGGTCACCGCAGATAAACTGCCTTCTTCCCATGATTCTGAGATGGAGAATATTTCTATCAGCAACGTTGCCGAATCAAGCCTCGAAAAGTGGGAGAATATGGTATCTACCTGCGAATCCATGGAGTTCAACGTGGGATGGTTGCGGCGACGTCTTGATATCATCAAGGTCGATCGAGGGCGGGTATCCTCGTAAACGTTGTTCCGCTACGAAAGCTATCTTGGAAGAGGAGAAGGCTACGGCTGTAGAATCAAAGGAGGTAGAGCGGGTTCTGGGGACTTGAAGAAAAGGACGGAGAAAGATATCAAGCTGGGCTGGAGATGATGCTCTCAAGGAACTATAATCTTCTAGATGGCCTCCTCTAAGTCATATTCAGCTGTGTTCCCTTATTGTTAATGGCGTTTATGTCAAAGTTTTCTTTTGAACATCTTTGCGGAATAAATTGCATTGGTTTTTTTGATTGGTGAAACGGGTTTTTCATTGATGCATCTCTGAATATAATTGATGTTTCAAACATGTAATGAAAATAAATGCCTGTATTGTAGCGTCATAAGACGAAGCGGACAGTGGTCGGGCATGATATGCCTTGAGCCATTTTCCATTGATATTGCTTCCCAATTTGCCTAAGTCACCTTAATGATCTTGTAGTAGCAAGTATTGTAAGCCTTGGTAGTGTGTAAGGACCTTCCCATTTCGGTGAGAATTTTGGTGCGGACATGTCTTGTTGGATGTGTTTGGCCGTTTTCAAAACCAAATCTCCCACTTTGAAAACACGTGATTTCACGGTTTTTGTTGTATGCCCTGGAAATTCTATTCTTGTACACCTGAGTGCGTTCTTACGCTTTGTTTCTTATGAAATCCAGTGTCTAACTCATTACTCTAGAGTTAGAGGCTTTAGCCTCGTTCAGTGGATCTCGGTTCTTGTGCAATCTGGTGATGGGATTTTGATCTCTCTTTGGGAGAATTACATCCGCTCAGTAAACAAGTGAGTATGGAAAACTAAAATGGAGCTTCGGGTGATGTCGGTATGCCCATGTGCCATTGGTAACTGGTCATGCCATTCCCTAGGATTGCGTGTCTTATTATTTGATGATCCGGATCAATGTCTTGTTGGTACTTTCGACATCGTTCCCTTGAGGATAGTAGATGGTGGAGAAGACATTTAATGCCATACTCTTCAAGTAACTCTTGTACTGTTTATTGGCGAAGGAGTGCCATTATCGGTGATGATATGCTTAGGCACATCAAAACGACAAATGATATGTTCTTTAATGAAAACGCAATTGTTGCTCCTGTAGTCCCTCGCAGGGGAATGGCTTCTACCCATTTGGTGAAGTATTCTCGAAGTTATGATGTACTCGTCTTTGCTTTGATGATGGAGGGTTGATTTTCCCGAGTAATGTCCAGTCCCAGTGTAAAATGGCCATGGACTGCTTATCGAGTGCAAAGGGGTGGAAGGAGCATGAACAAGGTTCCCATGAATTTGGCATGTGTGACAGCTTTGAACAAAAGCAGCTGCGTCATCCTCCATGGTCGGCTAATAGTATTTCTCGTGTATACGGAGAAACGAGTTTCCTCTTCCCTTGATGTTCTTCTTCGTGTGTCTCCTTGGATGGCGGGATTTCTTCCCCGGCCAGGCATCGTAGTAGATCACCTCAGAAGCTCTTGCGATACGGGATCCTTCGTGGAATACAAACCGCTTGGCCTTTTGCTTTATCTTGATAGCATCCTTTTGATTGGCAGGAGTTGTTCCGTCACGGAGATAACTAATGTATGGCTCTCTCCGGTCCCAGTGTGGTTCACGTTAAAAATTTCCAATTGATGTGGCGGTGCTTGGCAATTTGAGCGGGACTTAAGTAGTCGGATTGAGTCTCCATCTCGGCTAGTAATAGCCCGAGGCGTTGAAGTCGTCGGTAAGCGTTACCACCGGTGATTGTCCACAAATTTCATTGTGAACACGACTTACCTATAGTTGTACTTCGTCATCCCCAAGACATCTTGACGGGGAACCATCCAGGGTTCCGAATGTCTGACATACCATGAAGCATGAAGAAGTTCTGCGGGCTTTTAAGACTGACCTTTCCTTGGGAGAGTGAGTTGTTGAGCTCTTGAATGATCGGAGTTCTCCAATCGTCGGTCTTGGTGTCTTTGTATTGTGATAGCCATGTCGATTCTATGGTTCTCCTCTTTACTGTCAGGGTTTCTTCCAAACCCTCGAACTTTATTTGGAAGCTAGTGTTGCTAGACAATCGGCGTGTTTGTTGTTGCTGCGACCAACATGGGTTATGGTTGCATCGGCAAAATAGTTTAGTAACCTTTGTGCTTCCGATCGATATGGAGCTAGCGTTACTTCCTTCAATGCGTATACTCCATTCATCTGATTCACCAGTAACTTGGAGTCACCTCTTATCTCCAGACGCGTGACTCTGCTTGCTTAGCTATTGACGACCCTATGAGGAAGGCTTCATACACTACCGAGTTGTTGGTGCATTCGAAGCCCAGCTTGAAGGAGTGTGAGAATACTTCCCCAGTTGGAGATAATAATACCACGCCCGCTCCTCCAGTATTATTGCTAGGGGTAGCAGAGCCATCAAAATACAAGAGACACACTTCTTCTTCCAAAACAGAGATATCTGGAAATTCTCCAAGAAGATCCTCGTGTAGCCCTGTAGTGCCTTCTCCAGGGAATGATGCTAGTAAGTCTGCGACTGCTTGACCCTTGATAGCTATAGGTGACGTACATGTTATGTCCAGCTCTGACATTTGGAGAAGCCACTTGCTTGTCCTTCCGTCAAGACCAGAAGCTTTGAAAGTAAAAACTTTGCGGGGTCGATTTAGACACGAGTATCACCTTGTTGGATAGTAGGTAATGCCTAAACTTGAATGGAATGGATCAAAGCTAAACATGCTTTCTCTGCTTTGGGATATCGAGTTCGGCATCTCTTAATATTCAGGTGAAATAGTATATGGGATGTTCGATTCCCTCGTCGTCTTCCCCGAGTGAGTAGAGCCCCTACGGCGGTGTCTTGAAGGCGGTGTAGAGATATAGCGGCTTCACTTGTGCACGAGACTTCATGATGGTGGAGATGACGGTATTCGTTGAATCTTTCAAAAAGCTTCCTGCTGGGTTGCGGTCCAAACAAAGTGGCTCCTTTCTTCAACAAGGGGGTGAACGAGGCGGTAAGTAGGGCTAGACCCGGGTATAAAACGTCGAATATAGTTCACCTTGCCCATGAAACTCGGAGCTCCTTCACAGTTCGTGGGGGCGGCATTGTGAGGATAGCTGAGTCTTGGATGGGTCCACCTTGATCCCTTATGCGATTACTTGGAATCCCGAGAAATTTACAGAAGAGACGCGAAAGCGCATTTCAAAGGATTCATCTTCAGTTTGTATTCTCGACACCTCTCAAACACTTGCCGTAAGACGTTGGTGTGATCTGCTCGAGCCCTTGACTTGACCACGATATCATATACATAGTCTTCTACTTGTTTATGCATCATGTCGTGGAAGATTGCCGTCAAAGACGTTGATACGTTGCGCCGGCGTTCTTTAAACCTAATGGCATAATAAAGTATAGTAAAAATTGCCAAGAGGGGTTCGGAAGGTTTGTCTTACTTGCATCGTGCTCATACATCCTTATATGATTGTAGCCATTTGTAACCATCCATAATGGAAAACATGCCGTGTCCGCTAGTGGCGTCTACTAACATGTCGATGTTAGGCGAGAGGAAAGTCGTCCCTGAGGCGGCACTTGTTCAAGTCCTCGAAATCCACGCCTTGACACCGAATTTGTCCGCTTTTTCTTCTTTCTAGGACCTCATTAGCTAACCGGGTCGGATGATGAATAGTTACGATAAAGCTTGTAGGCTAGCAACTTCGAATTTCGTTCTTGATTTGTTCTTTACTTCATGTACGAATTGCCTCGGAGATTGCTTGATTGGCTTGGATCCGGGTATGACATGTAGGTGATGGGTGACCAATTTTCATCTAGACTAGGCATTTCCTCGTATGTCCAGGCAAACACATCTTGGTACTCCTTGAGTAGTTGAACAAGACTCGCACGTTCGAAATGTGGACGAGTCGAACCCAGTAGAGACAGGCACGGGAGATTCTTCATTCCCGATGTTAACGAGTCTCGAGCTCGTCGGTGGTGGAATTGATTCCATCTTGTAGTTGTCGCGGGGCATCAATACCTCCTCTTGTATTTCGTCGTTCTTGCAGCATTCAATTGGGCGGAGAGGCGGGTGCCCGATCTCTCCTGCTAATTGCTAACAGCGGCGCCGGTATATTATCTTCCCCTTATGATCACAGTTTGCCTCGAAAGTGCGTTCCCTTTTGGTGTGAGCATGGGTTGAAGCTTCACCGGATAAAGATGGACGCCTCGTCGGAAAAGGTGTGTCGTGGTGCTTAGCCTCCCAGTGATGCAAGTCGGTCTTCTTCTGGATTGAAGCCCACGTGGGTAGTGGGGTGCACGGGACTTTGTCGACCTTCCTGCGGAGTTTCTTTTGGCTCGAAGCAGTTCCACTCGCATATTGTGCGTACGGAGACAATGATGCGGGAATACGGATGACTTCCTCATTTAGCATGGTCTTACTGCACCTTTGGTGATATGTTGAAGGGATGACCTTATTGTCATGAAGCCCACGGTATCCCTAGTATCATATGGTAGTCGGCTCTTTTCTATGACTTCAAATTTCACTTTTGGTGAACGGGTCCCTGCGGATAATTGATTGACATACCCGTATGTGCTAGTGCTGGTTTCCTTCAAGTCCGTCATTGTGGTGGGCTGCCGTACAATCTTGCATGGGCTAACCTTGGCTGTCCTGAGAGTCTTGAGAGTAATCACATTCGAAGATGCTCATGTGTCGATGAGGGCCCTCCTGAACTCTTAACCCTTGATGCGTGCGGTAACATGTAGGGCCCGGTTGTGACCTTCCTTTGCCATCATGTCGTCTTATGTAAATGTAACATTATTGACATATGTTTCAAATGCAGTTAGGACTTGTGGACGTGAAGGAGTCAGGTGTACGTCCAGAGCTATTTTATTCATTGCAGCAAACATCTCTGCCGTTGATTCTTCGAGAGGTGCAAGAGTTCACACAAGCTTTCCACTAGAGATGCCGCTTCTTGATCCACTTTGGTCTCGGTTCGTAGTAAAGTGTTGATCGAGGGAACTAGTCCTCGGTGTAGAGGTCTCGGAACGCTCATCTCGATGTCATCTTAATGAGGAGATCAAGTATGCCGTTTTGAGCTTATTTGATTAGCTCCATGTTCTTCGTGTGAATCTCTGGTACCCGTGCTAATTCGCTTTAATGTTGAAATCTCCTGTACTCATGCCGTCGGATACGCTGGTTAGGAGGAGGGGTATCTCCGTTGGTGGAACCATCGGGATTTGAGGCTGTCCAGGCGGTCCTAAGACCAACCATCTCGAAATTGATTGAATGGTATTGAAGAAATTGACTTTACAACCGAGAGATTAACCTCCAGTTGTGGTCGCCAATTGTTTATGGGTGAAAACTATTTCTCAGGTTTGGTAATTTGGGGTGTGTGGATGAGAAATGAGTCTAAACCTTAAACAAATGCACTTGCGGGAGTGCTTGTAGATTCGAGAAATCAATGCGTGAAAATCCGGCCTAAACCAAGAAATGGCCGTTCCGGACTTGTTTCGGTCACAAAGTGAATGAGATGGGGTTGATCTTAGGGAGGAAGCGAAGAAGGTGTTGAGATTGTGAAGGTGTTGGCTATGTATGACTTGTATCGGAAAGATGAACTGTCTTGCGGGATGTAAGCTATCCGATTCCGGGTGTTTGAATACGATTGTATCAACATTTGCCTCGTTTGTCCTGGACTTGTCTTGTTTTTGGAAATAGGGAGGAGAACCTATTTATACAAGTCATTTGAGCCTTATTCACGTCTCTCGTGGGAAGTGGAGGAAGTGGAGTGATGGAGTAGTGGAGTTGTGTGTTAGTGTTACACGGCCGGTCTTGCCCACTTCTCTGTCATCTGTAATCCATGACTTCCCCGACACGTTTTGTGATGGGCGCGTTGCACGCTCATGCTGCAAACCGCGAGACCAATACCCAAAGTATGTATCCGCTTGATTTGTGACATGATTGATGTCTCGAGTGTGTGGACCGTGGGACCAAAGCAAATAGCATGTAATGCTAGATTAAATAACTAAGTTATTTAGGAAGTCGATACTTGTGAAGTATCGTGGTGTATTCTATGCAGTGCGCATCATGGTGTAGTAGAGTGACGGGTGGTGATCACCATGACGCCTCACCGACCAATTAACTCCCGGGGTTATATAACCAAAGCTGGTGAAGTTGACGGACGAGATGATCTTTGAGACACTCATCTGCGACCGTTGATGGAATTAGGGTTTTTGAAGAGGTGCACAAGCATCACTCTTGACTTAGTCGAATCCGAGTGGGATACAATTTTGGCCAGGCCGATCGTGCATGTGTGTAGTACGACATGACGGTGTAGGCGCCCATATCTCATTGTCTCGTGAAAGTGTGATCTGGGGCCAATCAATTTGTCCTAGGCAAATTTGAGTGGCTTCGAGATCAATTTGCAACAAAAATTTGGTGCCGCAAAAGCCACGCATCATGTCAATTTTGCGCACGTTCCCAAGACGACCAAGCTTGGTCGGTCTTGGCCGATCAGCCCGGCGTGCATACGGTGGGATGGTGTATATCTGTACTTCATCGTCACATAGAAACGTGATCTAAGCCACTCAATTTGTCCAGGTAAACTTTAGCGGTCGAGATCGGTTGTGGTTGGGAAGTGTGACCACGCCTAGCTTGGGCGTGCGAATCGAGGTGTACAACCAAGTTTGGTCTTGCCGATCGGGTGTGGAGATAGGTGGGCCCGCAAAGTGATCGTGTTGATACTTACTAGGACCGCTTAGTCTATTCTGGACCCTTCATACGAGCAGGGAGAAAAGGGACGCTCGTGATCGCGACACAAACCCTGTCGGATTTTACCGTATGTCATACCCGGTTTGGGCGCACGAATCAAGACGACTAACTATAGTTGGTCCCGATTGACCGATCGGAGTATGTAGGCGGGCCACGGTGTTTGTGTTGACATGCTCTGGGCCCTTTGAATCTACATCTACACCCTCCATCTATGCTTGCGAAGATGGATGGTTGAGACAGTTTGCGATATATGTAATGTGCATGAAACCCTAATTTAGGTTTTAGTCCATACTTGCTTTGGTTTGGACGGTTTGGCAAACTATGCCACCCTTTTTGGGAGGTCCGACCATCGGGGCCGCGTCGGGTAGGTGGTGAATATTCCAATACATGCTTGGGGTCATGGATTTAATCTAAGCCATCCAATCATGTTGGTGAAGTTGGATGGTCGTGATCATTTCTGAGATTGATATGGTCAGTTCAGGTTCAAATATGCTCAATCGGGCTAGTATAAACACCGAGAGTTGTTTTTGTATGGGTATTTTGTACACGCTTCATTATTAATGCTTGGAGATTCGTGTTGCTCTTTGAGAGCAACACTCGATCGTCATGCCGCACCGATAATGAGTAAGGGAAATACAAGGTGCTGGTCATGCGTTAATTAATAATGTTGTAAATTCACGGGGTATATGGGATTGTTGCCCATGCTCCAACCTGGATGAATTTTGTGTATTTAATTCCACTGATCACCGGGATTGTTGCTACATGCTCTATTCTAGGTGAATTAGTAAGGTGAAGAAGTATTCATCACTTATTAATGGCTTTATCTTTTGCAAGATGTTAGCGCATAATTTTGGCCTTTAAAATTTTAGCCTTAAATGAAAATCCACCATCAACAAATATCAAAAGGGCCATTAACTTTACTAGCAACGTAGAGGATTGATATACTGTTGGGTCGGAAACAAACAGACATCCGCAGATGAGAAGTTGGGCAGTGATATGTGCCACAATCACTTATTTTGTTCGGAAAACGATATGTAAACAAGTTTTTCAAACAAAAGTATGAATACCACATTCCATATATTTTTCCAAGCCAAAAGTGCTTAATGTAGGTGTCAAGCCCAAGTCCAAGTCTAGGAATATTCTAGAATGTATGTAACTTAGTAAATGTACTTCCTTCATATATTTTTTTTTTTTTTTGTGTGGAATTTTTTTACTAAAACAAAGAACTTCCCAATTCTTAGGATATACAACCATCCAAATTGTTTCGTCAAAAAGTGGTGACAAGATCCACAATGTTACCATAGATAAAATACATAGCTAAACTTATAATTAAGAATAAACGGATGTATAATATATAATAATAATAAAGAACATCAAAATCATCGACCTTAATCACATCAATCAAACCCTAACAATACCTACTGGAACAACTACTTCCATATGTACTATGTCATGAGATAAATCTATCAAGATATGAAGGTTAACGAGACTTCAAAGAATTCATATCAACCCAAGGATGATCCTGGCCCTACTAAGAGGCCTCCATGGCATAAACTTTAAGTCTCCGAGGATCGATTTCCTAAGTCACAAACTCCAATAATATGTTTTTTTTTTTTGGTAAAGGTCTAAAGACCCAAACCGAACAAAGATAACAACAAAGGACGTGTATGTTTCAACATGTAATTGAGCTTAATTAGAACTCTTGTGATACCGAGGAAAAGGCGATGAAGTAGGAAGGTGATAAGTTTTAATCCATCCCAATCTTCTACATCTCCGACGAATATAGATGTTAAAATGATGAAGACCTTGTACCTTGAAGGATAGAATCGATGCCCAATTCAAAGTCTGCTGATAATTAGATTTCCAACTACTATGAAGCTTATTATTATGAACTTAATTTCATTATGAAACATATTACTATAAAGAGATTCATGATATCTTGCGGTTGATACAAAAATTTCAAACATCTTAACTATTAGTCGGTCGTGCTCCTCCCGATCTTTAATAGTGTTGCTTCTCCCTATCTCGTGGTGAAGAGATAGAAGTCCCATTGCAATTGTCGGGTTAAGAACAAAAACCCCAAGAATGTCTCGGAATCATTAACATATGTTTGAATACAAACCCAAGGGTGACCCATACCGTGAAGCATAGGTGCCTCCTCAAACCTACAAATATGTAATCTTAACCTCAAAGTTAAGGACACCAACTTGAAGATTCTATCAAACAAAGTGCAAGTTATATGTGCCTTTACTTATTTTTAGGAACGAGTATTGAGTTTATCTCTAATCGGGTGTGTTTGTTAGCTTTTACCAATTTCCTTCACCTAATCCGGTTATTTTCTCACAAAAAATATGTTATTACCAGCAATACTAACGTAGGTTAACCTTTGCTTTGTATCCATATTTTATATGTGACCATGCAAGAACCATTATTGGTAAGGACTATAGCGTCACCAACAGAGCCAACAACATAGAAAATGAAGATTGCTTAGCTGCAACAACTACCCAGGAGTGGGTTCTGCACTTCTCTCCTTTCGTATCAATATTGCGTGCTAACAAGACGATCGAAAGCAAATGTAGAGTCTGGGACTACGAGATGGCAATCCAAACAATATTTTGATTAAGCTGGTTAGGCTTAAAGAATCTTTTAAACAGTTTAATATGGAGATCTTGAATGCAAATTAACATCATCGCTCATGTTTTTTAATATTTTGTATTTTCCAATATAGTGATTAGCTCTCGTCTTGTGCGTGGATGCACACAATAACAATACCCAAATTGCTTTATGACGTTTTAATCCATGCATCTATTTTTTTCGGGTTAACACTTTGAGCTACTTTCAGCCCTAGTTAGTATGTACGCGAATATTTCGCGAATTATACGCGAACTATCCGAACATGCACTTTCGACACATTTTTACAATCCGAATCATATTTGCGATTATTTTATCATTGACGAATAGTTCACAAACTATACAAAGTCACGAATAATTCGCGAACCATACGAATTCACCAATTAATTGCCGCATTGATTCAGCCATTATTTCGACCCCATTTTACGGTGATTCCACCGTATTCATCATATCCTCTTATAGTACATTTTGTTGGCTATTATGTTTCATAATTAGGCCGACCGAGCGAAGTGAGGGAGGACTTTATATATGGTGACTTTGTGTCAATGTGAAGCGTGACATTTTTTTTCCAATTAGACACAAAAGATTGGATTTGGTTCAACAATGAAAGGACGACATCTTGCCCCTCTAAATCAAAATTTCTTTTTTCCTTTAGATATTTTCGTAAATAAACCCAAGAGGAAGGGCACTAAGGTATTAGACATTTTCGTAAATAAACCAAAGAGGAAGGCGTTACAGAAGATATTAGACATTTTCGTAAATAAACCAAAGAAGAAGGGCAACTAGATATAAGAGCCAAATTTTATTATAATTCCTTATGTATCCTATTTCTTTAGGGGTATAATTGACAACCAAACTTTAATATAACATATCTAAAAATCCGTGCCTTGGAATTTTACAAATTTTATCTCGTTGGAAAGGTTTTAAAAAAATCTACGCAATGAGTATAAATAACAATATTAAATTTAGAGTTTTTACGAAAAATTTGGAAAAATATTTATCATTTTAGGCACAATTTTGAAAATAAAATGGAGATCCATTGTGCAAACTACCATAGAATGATATATAATACTTTATGTAACCATATTTTGGTTTTATGCATCAACTAATTTTCTTTTGCAACTAATAAAACGATGTACTCTTTCCGTTTCAAGAAAAAAAAATGATATTTTCACTTTAGCCATAAATTTTCTTTTACAGTCCAATTGCGGCAGTGTTTCCTTTTTTCTTCTTCGGTCGGCCTTCCCATGTGGGCAGCGGTCATCTAGTTGTTATATACACTGTTTAAATCATGAATTTTATACGGTATACAATAAAAAAAAATCATAATAAATAGCACTCAAATAATTTCAAATTTTGGCCGCTCGCCAAATTGCTAACTTGGCTTTCAGTTGGTATGCAAGTTGGTTGTCTGTTTCTTATTTAATCAAGAGAAAAAGAAACTCACCTACCGAGAAAGGGGGGTAAAGCTTTTAGGAGGGCCCGTAAGTTTAGAACATGAGTTCTGCAGCAGCATGATCAAGAGTAGAGTGGTCAAAACTAAGAATTTAATGGACGCCGTTAGGAAGCTAGATGATCCCCAAAGTGAATTGTTATTGTTGCGTAGTTGTCTTTGGAGTCTCTCAATCGCGTATTTCTCTATGAGAACCACCCCAGGCCGGATTTTGTCATAGATGCTCAAGTTATTTTTGATGCTCACCTGTCGTTACATCTGCGGCACATTGTTACTAATGACGGGCCAGATGGGGTTCTTTGCAGTATTATGTCTCTCTACCACTCGGTTTGGGTGGTTTAGGTATCTACTTCATGGGTGATGCAATAAACTATTGCTACTTGGCATCTTGTATGAGACTTCGACCACTTAGATCGCATCCTTCGTAACGCTAAGCTGTGGGGCCCTAATCACAACATGCGGCGCGCCACCCAGCTTTTTCTCCAAAGATATGTGGTCAGGGACGTCAACATCGAGCTTCTGCCCCCATCCCATGAAGACCTTGCGGTGATTTACTTTGATGTTGTCATGAAGGATTTTAGGTTAAATTTTCCATGTCCTCCCGAGATTGTGCTATTTGGGAGTGCAATAAAGATATCCACGCACAAGACTACCTTAAGGCTATTCCTATCGAGGGGCTTAATCGGAGGGTTGGGGCTCGGGAATTTGGAGAGCGGTTTTACGGTATAGGCTTGGCATACCTCTTTTTCGTGGAAGGTAGCCTTTGTGCTTTTTGCAGGAGGGATATGGTATTAGGGATCATGCCTTACATCGCACATGAGGTAGGCATCAAATTTCGTCACGATCTCGTGCGTGACATATTTGCAAATATGTGTTTCCGTGCGGGGTGCCGCTAGAAAAGAAGTAGATCTTGGGTTGTTGGCGGATGATGGGGTTCTCTCCGCCCGGCTGATATTTTAGTCCTTAATTGGGAAAATGGGTGTGACAAGTGTTTGGATGTAACCGGTGTTTCACCATTCACCGGAGGAGGGGTGCACGCATATCGTCAAGGGTGAGCACTGAATAGAGGCGGTTAAACGCAAGCATAAGAAATACTTGGAAAAATGCTTAGCCCATGGTTACAACTTCGGACTTTAGCATTTACTACTTTTGGTGAACTTTGCAATCAAACAATGGATTTCTTGAAAAGGCTTAATAATCAATTATCTAGATTTGATGTTAGTGCCAAAAAATGCAACTATTTCTTTCATAGATTAGGAATAGCAATACAAAAGGGGTTGGAGCCCAGCTTGTCGCTAGGCTGACAACTAGTTACTTGTAGTCCGTCTATAAATGGAACCATAAAGTA
>JAJJWW010005511.1:0-99513 GCA_023531295.1 Papaver armeniacum
ATGCAACGTTGAAAAGTAGCGGGTGCATTGCACAGCCCAAAAAGGCATACGACGATAAGCAAATGTTCCATAAGGACATGTAAATGTGGTCTTTTGTTGGTCTTGGTGCTATGTGAATTTGGTTGTAGCAGTAATATCCATCTAAGAAGCAGTAGTACTTATGTTTGGCTAACCTTTCCAAAGATTTGGTCAATGAAGGGAAGGGGAAAATGGTCTTTCTTGGTTACCGTGTTCAGTTTTCTATAATCAATACATACTCGCCACCCCGGTGGTCACACGGGTGGGAAGTAGCTCATTCATCTCGTTTTGAACAACCGTAATGCCGGACTTCTTGGGTACTACCTGAATAGGATGACTCCAGCTATCGGGACGGGGTAGATGATACCGCGTCAATAAGTTTAGAATCTCACCCTTGACAACATCTCTCATGTTGGGGTTAAGTCTCCTTTGCATTTCCCTAGATGGTTTAGTGTTCTCCTCAAGGTTTATGTGATGCATGCAAAGGAGACTTAACCCCAACATGAGATGGTCCAACCTAAGGCTCCTTTATGCTCTTTAAGTACTTCTAAAAGTTGACTTTCCTGTTCCGTGTCTAAACATGATGCAATAATCACAGGTAAAGTCTCGGAAGGACCTAAGAATGCATACTTCAAGGTATCGGGCAAAGGTTTCAAATCAAGCTTAGGTGGTGTGTCAAGAGGTGGGGGCGGATGTGGTATGAGAGAGTGGAAGAGTTTCCACCGCATTCGCCATTTGGAAATATCCATGGGTGGCACAGACTCAAAGAAAGAGTGGACCTCACTAATGTACTTAACCGAAGAGATCTAAGTCAAAATTGTCTAAACATGCTTGCACAGGTCCACCGACAAAATGTCGGGCAATGAGTCTTGAATCGACTCTCAATCATGTTAACCTCGTGCAATTCATCATCATCACACTCTATGGGTTGTTGGTTCACACGAAAGACATTAGTTCTACGGTCATGTTGCCAAAAGACAAATTCAATATCCCGCTACGACAATTTATGATAGCGTTTGACGTTGCCAAGAAGGGACGTCCTAAGATAACGGGAATATGATTTTTGATTATGCACAAAAAGTTGTGTATCTAACACAATGAAGTCCACGTGGAAATAAAATTTATCAACCTTGATTAGCACATCTTCAACGATTCCCCGAGGGACTCTCACAGATCTGTCCGCTAATTGTAGCGTGACAAGAGTGGGTTGCAATTCCCCAAGACCTAACTGCACATACACAGAATATGGCAGTAGATTCACACTAGCTCCTAAGTCCATTACAAACAACACAGCTCAGCCAACATCCATTTACCAAACTCGACATAACCACCAAGACTAACTTCTCGGACAACTATCACCACCATTCCAAGTCTCGTCTTTGTATCCAATAATATCACAGCAGCCACACAACAACATCAATATCCCCAGACTTCATTTGAGATTCACATTCAATTCTCACAAACACATATACTCTTCTAAGCTACATCCCCAATCTCAATTTCATTATATAATCATTTAAATCTCAATTTAAATCAGTTCCTTCAAATATTTATACGCTTTTATACAAACCTAGACATCTTTTAGAATTCCAAATTCACTAACAAACTTATAAACTTAATAATGAACTGGAACTAGTTTGAAAAGAACAATTACCTTAATTCAGTGATACTCAGGCAATTGAGTTCAGTTCTCCTTCATCTGTAACACTAACTTACTACACTTCTTAACTGAGTATTGTCTCAAAAACACTCTCTTCACTATCCATTCATACACAACCAGATAAATACACCATTTCAATTCTTCCTTGCATTCATCGCAAAACATACCCAGTTCCTGTAAATAAACAAAAACTAAACCATATCCACAACACCACTGCATACTCATCATTCCTCTTTCAATTCTCAACTTACACAGAACTACTCTTTAGCTCTTCTTCTATATCTGCAATTTCATCATCTGAAATCCTAATTCCTCCAGTTTCAAACCACATCACTATCAACAACACCACATTTCCTCTTCATAATATTCACATAACACTAAAATACAGCTACAACTTCATTAATTATACACCCACCATATCCATTCTCATAACCTAGTTCATTGATAATTTCATAAATTCACTATAGAACTTCCATAACTTTGCTAAGATTACAAAGAAGAATAATTACCTCAATCCATCTTTGTTTCAAACATCAACTTTGAGTTATCAACTTCAAACTCCAGTGATAACTCCATCACTTTCTTACTGACAGAATCAAGCCCTAGCTTCACAATCAATTTCAAAACCCTAACTTCACAAAGTAGAATTACTCTTCATCTCTAACTCTAATTCATCAAATTGGTCAATACCCATCTCAAACCCCCTTCTTATAACATTAATTTCAGTTTATAATTCTTCCCTGAATTTTTCCCTTGAAACCCTAACTCTTAGATTAAACATCAAACAGCTCCATAACACCAAATTAATCACCACCCCCATCCTTCAACATCTATTAGAAACTCTTAACCACCACCAGACTATTCAAATCCACATAATTTCCCAATTCAACTCAAGAACCCTAATTCAGTCACCTTTTCTTCAACTCCATCGAGGATTCTAACCAAACCCAAAACATGAACTCATCAACACCGCGCTCAATTGATTTGTTTCACTAATTTTTTGAAAGATTTATCCACAGAGATTTCCTCTCTGAATCGCCAGAGAACGGAAGAAGAAGAAGAAGAAGAAAGAGAGAAAAGAAACGAGAATAAGATAGAAAAATAAAAGAGAGAAGACTTATCTTCTTGACCGAGTGAAGATAAGACCCACGAGAATTACTACTACACCCACTTGCTTTGATAAGGGCAGCCCAGGTCGGCTAATTATCTTATTTTGCCTTTCATACAAAACTGGTCATATCCTCTTCGTTCGACATCCGAATGACACGTTCGAGTAGTCCATTCTGCATAACTTTTCGAGGTCTAGCCCATGATACTAATTACGTATCTAAATCGTTGTTAGATTAATTTATATTAATTAACGTTGGTGTTAAACTAATTGAGTTATTATCGACTAATTCGTTACTTGACTGGTCTAATAGCGTTGACGAGCTTGAGGGTCCTTACAAACTGTCTCGAAGATTGCTTGACCGGTTTGGATCCGAGTATTATATGTAGATGATGAGTGACCAGTTTCTCATCCAAGCCAGGCATTTCCTTATACGTCCACGCGAATACGTCTTGATATTCCTTAAGAAGGTCCACAAGTTTTGCACGTTCGTCGGCACATAGAGTTGAGATGATGGAGATATGCCGTGGAAATTCCTCGCTTCCGATGTTTACAACTTCGAGTTCATCTGTAGTGGAGTTGGTTCCGTCCTGCAGTTGTCGTGGTGCATCCGGCACCTCCTCTTGTGACTCACTGCTGTGATTGCATTCCATTGGGCGGAGAGACTGGGTGGTAGTCTCCCCAGCTAATTGCTAATAGCGGCGCCGATATACGGTTTTCCCTTTTTCTTCACGACTTGCAATAAAAGCCTGCTCCCGCTTGGTATGAGTATGAGCCATACTTCTGTTTGATGAGGAGAAATTGGCGTGTTTTTGTTTTGGAGAGATGGTGCGAGATCGGGTCACTTTGCGCAAAGATGTGAGCATGTCCTCTTCTTCAATTGACGTCCATGTCAGGAGTGGAGTGCAGTGGAATTTGACTGACGAGTCCCGCGAATTTTCCTTCGGTTCGAACATCTCCATACCAAAGATTGGTGTATAAGGAGATAATGACGCGGGAATACGAATAACTTCTGCATTCAACATGGTCTTTAGGCACTGGTGATATATTGAAGGAATGATCCTGTTATCGTGGAGCCACAGTCTTTCCAGTATCATGTGTTAGTCTAGATCCTTCTCGATTACTTCGAACTTTACGTTCGACTGGATTGGTCCCACTGACAGATTCATGCTGATGTATCCATACATGCTAGTCTCCGAGCGTAAAGGAACCAAACACGCGTTTAGGGCTATTTGATTAATCGAAGTAAATGTCTTTACTCGTTGGTCCTTTGAAAGGTGCAGAAGTTCACATAAAATTTCCACCAACGCGGATGCTTCCTGGTTCCCCGGTTTCTGATTGGTGGTGAAGCTATTGATTTGAGAACGATCATTCGGGTGTCAGTCCCCAATGTTGGAATTTCCGGGGCGAGCGAGACACTCAAATCCGATGTAATTCTGACAAGAAAGTTGAGTATGTTGTTTATCGTCTCCTTTATCAAGTCCATGTTCCTTGTGTGGACCTCTTGAACCCGTGCCAATTCGGCTAATCTTGGAATTTATTCATTGGCTGCGCCATTAGGTGTCATGTTGGGGAAGAGACATCGCCATTTTCCAGAGTATAAGTAGAATTTGGGATAATGGACTCAGTTCTAAGACCGACCATCTTCTGGAAATTGGAGTTGCAACCGATAGATTTAATCTCCCACTGTGGTCGCCAATTGTTTGTTGGTGAAAACTGTTTCTGCCGATTTTGGTAATTTTGGGTGAGTGGATGAGAAACGAATCTAAACCCTAAAAAATGCACTACACGGGAGTACTTTTGATTCGAGAGATGAATTTGTACAATCCTGGCCTAAACCAAGAAATGGTCGTTCCAGGCTTGCTTCGGTCACAAAGTGAAGGAGAAGGGTTGGTCTTAGGGAGGGAAGCGAAGAAAGTGTTGAGACCAGAATAATTGATTCTGAAGGTGTGGCTGTTTTATGACTTGTATCAGAAAGTGGAACTGAAATGAAAGATATCAGTTCTTTAATGATTTCTGGATACTATGTTGTTGCTGACCAAAAACTTGTTTTTTGGTGGAAATAGGTGAATCCTATTTATACAAGTCATATTGAAACGTACCCTGGTCTCGTAGGAAGTGGAAACGATTGAGTGGTGGAAGAATGAAGTAACGTATAACTGCCAGAAACCCATGCTTCCATGATGAAGGAAGTGGATCCGTTTACACCCGTTACTTCTTGCCGCCATTGATTGTCCTACTTCATGACACTTCCCATAACGGGCGTATTGCACGCCGCATGCTGTAAACCGGCAGACCAATACCCTGATGAGTATCCCCCAGTTTGTGACATATTTGATGTCTCGAGTGTTTTCGTGGAAAACATGTAACATTTTGCTACGTGTGGAAAGTTAAAATCAAGAGGCTTGTCGTGGGAAAATAACATGTGATGCTATTAGGTCCGCCTTGGCTGGTCGCCTAAAACTTGCCATAAGTCCGTCAGTTCGGTGGCGAACTTGGATGGCTGATATTGCGTCTCATGAGGAAGGGTAGCCGTTGATTATGGTTACCTTCTGTTGGCGCCTGATAATGGCATAGTGGCATTTTTGGTGTATGCCAGTGGCGCTGCGGCATGAATGGCATAGCTCGTGCATGCCAGTGGCACGGTGGTATAAGTGGCGCCTGGCGTAGCCATGACAACTAGATTTAAGCGGCTGGCCGCCTAAAAACTTGCCACAAGTCTGTCAGCTCGGTGGCGAACTTGGATGGCTGAGATTGCAATTTAGGAGAGAGGGTGGCCATTGAATATGGCCACATTCTGTTGGCACCTGTTAATGGAATAACAGTATAGCCGCGACGTAGTGGCATGCGCCTACGGCATGGTGGCATAGATGCGTCTGTGGCGTTGTGGCGTGGCCACGCCAAGTTAGGGCTTGGCAGCGTGGCCAAGTCTAGGATTTGGCGCCGTGGCCAAATTTAGGGCTTGGCGGCGTGTCCAAGGCTAGGATTTGGCGCTGTGGCCAAAGTTAGGGCTTGGAGGCATGTCCAAGGCTAAAGTGGCTCGTGGCATGTTGTGGACTACGACCAAAAATTAGGGTTTCTGCTAAAAGGTTTTGTTTCGATCACGAAATCCTAATTGGAGTCCGTTATGGCATTGGCCACGAACAGAAAGTGGATTAGCACGTAGTGGCGTCATTTATGGCACATTGGCATGTTACTACGGCAGAGTGGCATGTTGGCACGTTACTGCGGCAGAGTGGCATGTTGGCATGCCGATTAATATGTTGTTGTGGCAGGGCGCGTTTGGATTGCCAGTTAGTATGGTGGCGCAGCAGGGTGCATTTGGACTTTAATGTATGGTGGCGAGTTTAGAGCGACTTGATTGGTTAAGAAAAGGGGCCGGCCAAACATAAGGCGCGGCCACACCTCTAGTGCGCTGGACAAGCATGGGCGTGGCTACACTTCTGGTTTGAGTGTGGCGGCTTTAGAGCAACCTAATTGGTCGATGGAAAGTAGGGCCGGTTTAGGATGGGGGCGTGGCCAATGGAAAGTAGCGCCGGCTGGCATAAGGAATGGCCACGCTTCCCTTGTTGCTGTTCCTACCCTGCGGCTCCTTGTTCTATGATTCTGGGCAAGATTTTGCGCCTACTAATCCATGGTGGATCAATTACCTAGTTTTCCTAGGCTTAAATTTGACAATCAAGGTCTGATATACTGCGCAATGCGCAAAACCCTTTTTTTTTGCAAATTAGTCAGGGTAATTTATTGAGTTCTATGTGTTGAACAGAGTTCTTTTAAGTTCATTCCCAGATAGCAGTATGCTTTCTGATTACATACCTTGTGCAAAGACCTTATCCTTGATATTTGGAAATTCCTGCTGCTCTGCTGCGAGTGAACACAAATTGTCATGCCATATCAACATTAAGGGTTCAGCCGGGGAACATAGCATATAAAGTAATCAAAGAAGGCGCCGAAATTTACAGAACATCTGGGATGGTTGCTACATGCGCCAGTCTGGATAAATTTCATGCAAATATATTGAACGGATCAATAAATATGTCAGTGGAGAGGTTAACACCCACGGCTCCGTTTCCTTACAGAGTGACGTCACATCAGATGCAAGGTTTTTACAATTTTAACCCTAAGCTAAAAACCACCATCAACACCAGGTAGCCTTCTTTCCAACGATACATGTTGAAATTGTATCGTGTTCAATTTTAACTCCAGTAATCAGGTGATTACATTCCACATTGTACTCAATAGCATTAGAAATTGTCTTACGATCAACATAATAGATTCCTCGACCAACAAGAGTCACAAAGCTGAGTTTTTTGTGATCAACATTGTGTATATTGGCATAGAAAACTATTACCATATCTGGTGAATATTCTTCAAGATCAAAAAGATTTCCCAAGTTCCGATCTTGAACAAACTTCACATAATCCTTATTTTGGACATCAGGATCAAACTTCTTTTCAGTAGTAAATTCAATTCCCTTGAGTGTTTCGTATTTTCTAAAACAAGAGCTGTCAACGAAACGTGCAAATTCATGCTTGTTATCAATACTGTTAGGAAACCTGATCATATCAATATCATCAATTCTGACCCGATCATCAATAGATTTGATTCTTGATTTCCTTTTTCTCATACTTGCAAAAATATGAAAAACCCTAGTTACGATTTTGACCAATCTTCCCCAATATGTTTGAACACATAGCAAGAGGTTATCTTTTATAGGAAGACTTGTTATAAAAAACCGGAAATAACTAATTTTAGGAAATACTAACAAAATCGGAAACCAAGGCTTGTGGGGAAACAACTCCGATTTTGTATCTAGGTCTTTCTTTTGGAAAACCGGTTTTTCATGGACTGGATCTTTATTTCGGATTGATTCCATGTTTTTGTCCAAAAATCTGTTTACTCTTTTATTACCAGAATTTGATAATATCACTTGAAATTTACTCAAGAATTTACTAGAGTATACAGATATAAATTTGAACAAAATATGATATTTGTTAAAAATACCATCAGAATCATAAACCCTGTGGTATTTTAAAAGATCACTTGCTTCATTAAAATAGTTGTGAGGTGTATGAATCAATCCATTGTTAATAGAGATATTAACTGAAAACTCATTCCTTGTAGGAATACATATCTTCCAAAATCGCCTCCTAGATGACAATACATTGACAGTCTTTGCTCTGAAAATGTACATATATATACTTTGGTAATTTATCCAAAATATATTTAAGATTCCATATTTTTCTAGAACGCAATAGTCATGGTTCATATAATGAAAAATTCTAAGAGGGATCTTATGCATTTTCGAGATACAACCTGTCTCATAGAGTATTGTATCATTACTACTAAACATGTTAGTATCCAATACAATGATATACAATTCTATGATATCCTACTGATTATGTAAGTCTTCCAAGACATACATGGACCAAAGTAGTCGAAATCGTTCCTCGTTCCTACACGGTTGGGGAGCTTGGAGCGAGGAGCTATAAGATCGGACTTGGAAATCGCAAAAACTCGGTCTAATAATCAGAATCTATTTATTAATAACTTATATATCGCTGCTCATAAGTCATGATTTTTACCTAATTAAAATTAAAACTTTTACACTATCATGTAATTAAGTGTATAATATTGTTATATTTAACTTATTTATCATGTATTTAGAGGTTTTTCTATTTTATAACTCTCATGCAAGTGCCAACTCGGAAAAATAGTTAACTCTTTTTGCTCGAAAATCGATCTCAACCGGTGAAATCGGGCGCCTTAATCTCTAAAAATCGGAAATGGCTTGGAATCCAAAATCGCCTCTGTCATATACCCTGTAGCGATTACTCGGTGAGTAATCGGCATTGGAGAGCGATTTTAACTACACTGACATGGACATAATTCCAATCCCTAAAACATTTAGGAACAAGAGTATTACAAACTTCATTCGCGTTTTCCACCACGAATTTTTGAAGTAGTCAAATCCTAACGTTACGTTAACTGAATCGACCATTAGATTCAATTTTTTATAGGTTGGATCGCACCAAACACAGATTGTTATATATTTTCGTGTTTGCCTGCTCTGACACCAATTGAAAAGACGAGGGTACCCAAATATACCTCAATCTAAAACTTTTCCACCTATAAGTCCTTTCTCCGAAAGTGATTGTCTATGGACTGAGTTGAGACAATATAACTAATCGGTTCACACTTCGTGTGATCGTCTATGGATACGAGATCGAGACAATACAACAACGAAGTACGTTTACTTGATAAGAGGTTCGGACTTAAACAAACACAATAGGATTACTATCAAGTAAATAGGAATTAACGTTTGTGTATTTTACTTCTAATTATAATAAACATAATTATAATTTCGGAAATAGAAAAGTAAAAGATTTGTTAACGAGAAAACCTAAAATGCAGAAAAACCCCGAGACCTTGTCCAGAATTGAATACTTTCAGGATTAAGCCGCTATACGAAATCAAACCAACTTCGTATAGTTGAGACCAAGCAACTAAACCTATAGTTCACCTAGTTAAAGTCTGTATTCCCACGCCTCCAACTTATGAATAAGTCACGTACTTGGAATAATTCCTTTGGTTCGTATTCCAAACAGTAAAGGAACAACAAATCTGTTTGGTATCAACTCTTTTCAACCAAGTGATGTGAGTTCGATAAAAGGCTCTTTCGTTAACAAAGGAGTTTATTGAGATAAACGGAAGAGCCTTTTGTCGAACTCACATCACTTGGTTGGTTTGATTTGGAATACGAAACCAAAGGAATTATTCCAAGTACGTGACTTATTCATAAGTTGGAGGCGTGGGAATACAAGAGCTAACTAGGTGAACTATAGGTTTAGTTGCTTGGTCTCAACTATACGAAGTTGGTTTGATTTTGTATAACGGCTTTATCCTGAAAGTATTCAATTCTGGACAAGGTCCCGGGGTTTTTCTGCATTTGCGGTTTCCTCATTAACAAAATCTTTTTATGCCATTTACTTTATATTTTCGCATTATAATTGTTTTATTATAATTAAAGTAAATTTCACTTTGTACGTTAACATGGAACTTGATATTAATCCTATTGGTTTCGGTCATTACCGTACCTTTATCAAGTGAACACTTTGTTGTTGTATTGTCTCGATTCACATCCATAGACGATCACACAAAGTGTATTGGATTTCTCCACTTTTATGATATAATTATTCACGTGTTAGGCCAGTCCGGACTAACCCTATTTCAAGTGGACACTATGTTGAAATATTCCTTGAGTGATTGTTGCTCCAAGAGGTTTATACACAGTGGGTCTTGTATAGCAGGTTGTGATCAAAAGTTTAAGATTGTGGCGTATTTGGGTACCCTCGTCATTTCAGCGGCTCCACCAGTAACAACACAACTAGGTAGTTTTGCTGGCTCTGAGGATTAGTTTGCTAGAAATGCAAACTTTGATATTTATAGACCAAGGAAGTTTGGACACCAAGGAATTTCCAAAACCGAAAATATTTTCAAGATATGCAATATATTCCAGATTCGGTTTCCATAATTCCTGGAAATGCTTTGTCCAAACATTGACCGAAAATCTCTTAGAAAATCTCCAATTAATAAATGCACATTACCAATTTTCATTTTCCAAAAATAAAATTAAAAACCTTAATTAAAAGATTCTCAACTTATTTTTCGATCCAGGATTTTTTCCTTTAGCTATTAAGGAATATCTTTGAACAATAAAAGATAAGCATTACTGCACGTGTTCAAAGTATGTCGACATCTTTACTTTGTAAATCCTCTTTCATACTTACAATCTTGAAATCGATGTGCCACACTTTCAAACGAGTTTAGAATTGGTTCCTCTGTCTTTCAAGAACTATTTGATTGATTAAGAACACTCAATCACAAATCATGGGTTTCACGGTTCTACCAAAACAAGTTTCGGTTCTACCTTCATGTGAGTACTGTGTATAGTCACACTAGCTGTAGTAGCGGGAAATCCCACACTACACCCCTCACTATATTTTGTAGATCTAAATCATATTAATCACCTAAATTTTAAATATAAGTGCTAGAAATTTAAATAGACACATAAGATTTTTTTACGTGGTTCGATCAATGTGATCTACATCCACGATTCTTCTCTATGATTGTTGAGGTTACATTTGAATTACATTGAGAATTTCCATTAATGGATATTTTCTAGAGCTCTAGATCTAATTATTTGGGGAAGAAGATGATAAAGAAAATAAATCTCTCTCTAAAAATATCTCTCTCCTCCTAAAAGTGTCCTCCCAAAATTATTCCTCCTCTTTCTCTCTCCTGCTCTCCTCTTTTATAGGTGTTTACATAATGGATGACGGCTCACATACTGACTCATATTCTCGCGAGCCCTTTAATGATTTCGCAGGCTCTTGCTACCTTCTCTCGAGACATTCTCTCGAGTCTTGTTACCTTCTCTCGAGACACTCTCTCGAGTCTTGTTACCTTCTCTCGAGACACTCTCTCGAGCCTTGCTACCTTCTCTCGAGACACTCTCGCGAGTCTTGCTACCTTCTCTCGAGACACTCTCGCGAGTTAAGAAAATAATTGAATCTCGCACGCTAAGAGAATATGTTGTGCGATATTTGAATCCTACATCTTGCCTCTTTTTCCTTGAATATTGCTTGAAGAGCGATCTTTAAGGAAAAATCCGTTGTCGTAGTAATCTTTGATCTTTGTTGATGAAGGAACGAGCGAAAGAATACACGGACTTGAAAAGTACGTACTTGCCTCTATTCTTTTGCGAAGTTCCGAAGCTTTGAGAAGTATATATGAAGTATCGTTTCTTGAAGTATGCGAAGTATGAAGTATCTTTGAAGAAGTATAAGAAGTACTTAATCCTCGAAATATATAAGAAGTATGAAGTATCCTTTGAGAAGTATAAGAAGTACTTAATCCTCTAAATATAAGAAGTATGAAGTATCCTTTGAGAAGTATAAGAAGTACTTAATCCTCTAAATATAAGAAGTATGAAGTATCCTTTGAGAAGTATAAGAAGTACTTAATCCTCTAAATATAAGAAGTATTGCGAATCCATCATGCGGAACTCTCGCTCCATGTTCTTTGCCTCATGCTATCTTTGAAATGCAAATAAAAATTTAGATTAGTATTCAACATTTCTTTTATCAAAGATATTTATTTAATTTCAAGTTCAAATCATTTTTCTTTGTTTTGATTTCGTTTGTATAACTCATTTCATTTCATCCGATAAAACATCCTTCATGGAAATGATCCTAATAGGTACCCCCTTATATGACGCACTTTAGGTACATTGCCTCTTGCGAAATCATAGGGTAAATTCGCGAACTAGGGTGTACGCCATAAAGGTTTGCCCGCTACTACTCTCCATGTTGGATATCATTCTCATTTGAAACAAAGCGAGTGTTTAAGGGAAATATATAAATTGATCTTTGCGAGATATTGTTCTCGGTTTCTCTTGTAATATCTGCGAGATTTTTCTCGAATTATTGTAATCGTGAAATCTTTGTAGTTCTGAAATTTCTGTAATTCTGCGATTATCTCGCCTTTTGTAAATCAAATCAAAAATCTTTTATTTTTTGTAAGTAAAATGTTTAAGGAAAGTGGTACTTAGCTTTTGTGGTTTGTTGTTGTCAATCTCGCGCAGCAAAAAGAAATGTTAGAAGTGAGACTTGAACCCTTGACCTGCCTCTTGCATATTCTCGCGGTATACCAACTGTTCTAACCCTCTCTCGCGAAATTCATTTGCGAGATAATCATCAACTTTCTTCTTTGCGAGATAAGCAAAGTCTGTGCGAAATTTCGCATAACAAAAATAAGTGTGCGAGAGCAAGAATTGATCCTGCGACCTTCTCGCCGCGTTCATGCCTCCCGACCAACTGTGCTAGCCCCGCCTCTGCGAAGTGTTTCGCGAAATAATCACTTACTTTCTTCTTGCGAGATCTTTGTTGCGAAAAATCCATGTGAAAAATACACGTTCGTTGAGACTTGAACTCGCGACCATGAACTCATTAACTTCATGGGTGACCAATGTCTGCCGCCTCTTGCTTGCGAGATAACGAAACAACCTTGCGAGATTATACATTTTTTTCCCTTTTGCGAAGCCAAAAATTCTTTGCGAGAGGAGGTTCGAACCCGCGACCTCTGGTTTATACTCTTATGGTGACCAATTGTGCTAGCTGCTGTTTGTGAAAGAAACACACAATACTATAACTTTATTCACTTCTTCGCTCTCGGAAGTTTAAAAATATGTAAAAGGTGGGATTCGAACTCGCAACCCCAAGCTTGTTCTCTTCGCAAACGACCATCTGGGCTACTTGTTGCTTGCGAAGGAAACACACAATGCTATAGCTTTATTCCATTTTTTCCCCTCTTGAAAGTTCAAAAATATTTGAAAAAAATATGACTGTGGCGAGATTTGATCTTGCGACATCAAGCATCTTCGCTCCAACTCAAACCATGTGCGAGCTTACATTTGTGATAAAATTCACAGCGTTTTGTTCTTATCCTTTTCTTCGTTCTTCCTTTATTTCCTTCAACAATTTTCCTCTTTTCTTTTTCTCCTGAATATGAAATCTTCCATTAAAAAATTAGCTTTCTTCCTTGAATTTCATCACAACAACCTATTTTTTTTTTTCTCTTCCTCTCTTCATGTCTTTGAATTGTTGACGGTGTTTTCTCCCTGAAAGTGTGATTTCTTCCATAAAACTTCCATTTTTGAACCCAAATTTTGTAGATCTAAATAATAAGTATGAACAGTAACTACTTTTCATGGAAATTTCTCATAAAGTTTATAGATCCAATCGAATTCATCACCAACAGTAGCCGATTTTTGTAAACCTTCTTGAACCAACAAGATTAGGTCCCTGTTTCTAGCGCATATGTAGTTGCGGGATTTCCCACACTACACCCCTCACTATATTTTGTAGATCTAAATCATATTAATCACCTAAATTTTAAATATAAGTGCTAGAAATTTAAATAGACACATAAGATTTTTTACGTGGTTCGATCAATGTGATCTACATCCACGATTCTTCACTATGATTGTTGAGGTTACATTTGAATTACATTGAGAATTTCCATTAATGGATATTTTCTAGAGCTCTAGATCTAATTATTTGGGGAAGAAGATGATAAAGAAAATAAATCTCTCTCTAAAAATATCTCTCTCCTCCTAAAAGTGTCCTCCCAAAATTATTCCTCCTCTTTCTCTCTCTGCTCTCCTCTTTATATAGGTGTTTACATAATGGATGACAGACTCACATACGGCTCATATTCTCGCGAGCCCTTTAATGATTTCATGAGGCTCTTGCTACCTTCTCTCGAGACATTCTCTCGAGTCTTGCTACCTTCTCTCGAGACACTCTCTCGAGTCTTGCTACCTTCTCTCGAGACACTCTCTCGAGCCTTGCTACCTTCTCTCGAGACACTCTCGCGAGTCTTGCTACCTTCTCTCGAGACACTCTCGCGAGTTAAGAAAATAATTGAATCTCGCACGCTAAGAGAATATGTTGTGCGATATTTGAATCCTACACTAGCTTTACAAAAATTCAGTTGACTAGGTACTAGGATCGGTTCCCCACATACTTATGGTAACTACTTGTATTTGCTGCACATGTCCATAGGATCGGTTCCCCTTTCACTGAAATCTTGTTGCACATGTTCATAGGATCGGTTCCCCCATCTGCTAAAAACGTGTTGCACCTCTTACAAGGATCGATTCCCCTTTTGTGATCGGTTGCACCTCTTCATAGGATCAGTTCCCCTTTGCCTAGAGTTGGTCATACCAATAACACTAAATTGATCATACCATCTCAGGTGATTACTTAAGATCGGTTTCACTAATAGAAGTCATACCAATACAAAAGTCAGGCCTTGTGAATAGTTTTACCAAGAACATAAACAAATCATGAGCGGTTATACTAATCACACATATTGGTAGTTCAAAATATATGCAATGAATCACAATACCAATAATCCTAGCGATTTCCCTTTCGATTCACGAAACAAGTTCATGAATTTACTTCCTTTAAACGAATGTAAAAACATTGTTTCCTAGGATGAAATCTTCACCTCATACCCATACATAATCATAATAGCATTCAAACGATTATGTCGATGTCTTATATACGAAGTTCAAAAGATAAGCGTTATACTTCGTATTGTATTCCTTAATACTACGTCTAACTAGATTGTAATCATTCATGCTTCGCAGTTATGTTTTCAATATGCATGACTTGAAAGATACGTTAGGGAATGAAACAATTCAAGTCAAATATCACTTACCTCAAGTGGAAGGATGATGTTGTCATTGTAGCTCCTTACTTCTTCACTTCTTCAAGTCTTCGCAATACTTGTAATGTCTCATATCCTAATACTTTCAAGCTAACCTATATGAAGTTGACTCCAGTACATAATCAAGCGACTCTTTAAATGAGTTTTGGTTCACTCAAATATGACAACCAAACTTGACATACCAACGCTTGATGGGTTCAACCGAGCTATGCTCTAACACATGATTTGTGTGAGACAGTCATTTGATGTACACTCGAAATGTTTCGTATTGATCATTCGATCACTTGAAAATTGCTTTGAAGCTAATAGTTTGTGTGAGATAGCTATTGTCATCTTCTAAGAATGTTTCAATGATTTAAATGAGGGTTTAGAACATGTAACCATGATTGTATATAAACATAGTGTGTATTCACATTTGTGTAAAGTCCAAAACCGGGAACCATGGTATGCGTACATGTACGCGTACTGATTGGTTGATGGAAGTCCGGGAACTAAGTATGCGTACACGTACGGGTACTGGCGAAAGTACAAGTCCCCTGAATTTCTGCTGGAGTTTGGAAGAGTGAAATGGTATGCGTACACGTACGCGTACTGGCGTAACCAAACTCAGTCCGGTTACTTAGGTTTGCATAACCGTTTGCATAATTAAGTAGGTTACATTCTAAAATTGGTTTGTTCATGAACTAATACATTTATATATTAAGGAATTCAATCTTTTTCAAACCGTGGCTATAATGTTCATGAAATGATTCGAGTGAATCAAAATCGATTTTGCTTCAATCGTGTCTTGTATACTTCTATGAGAATATAAACAATTGAACAACTCTCTAACTAGTTTCATTTGAGTCATTTTAACTAGTTATGATAAAGATGAATAAGGTTGATATGAAAGTGCTCATATGGCTAACCATTGGTTAACTATTGTTGAACCAACTAAGTGTACACGTTTAGGTACGGTTACCTTTATCTAAATGTCGGTACATTCATTTGTGTATAACAAACTAATTTCGATCTAACGGTTGAAAGATAATAGCTTGTATTTAATCAGGTTTTCATCTAACGGTGAATATTGAATGCTTTGTTACCAAGGTAACATTGATTGCAAACCATGATTTGGAGACTATATAAAGGAGAACTCTAGCAACTGGGAAACCTAATCCCCACACCTCATGTGTGATACTAGTTGCGACTAGATTCGATTCTCCTTCAACCTTAGGTTTTACTAGAACCCAGTAGGTTAACGAATTAAAGACTTCATTGGGATTGTGAAGCCAGAACCAACTATTTCTCTATAGTTGCATGTTCTGATCTTACTATTTTCTATCGTGATTGAGTACTATCTTCTTTAAAATTCGCTCGAGATTTAATCTCCGATAGGCAAGATTGAAAAGCAGTCACAAACATCTTCGTCTCATCGCTTGTGATGCCACAATATCTTGTTTCGTTAATCGATTAAGATTATTGTGGGGTGATTTATAATACTAGGTTGTTCTTCGGGAATATAAGTCTGGTTTATCAATTGGTTCCTGTTCACCTTGATTTATCAAAAGACGGAAAAAAACTCATAGGTTTATCTGTGGGTGACAGATTTATCTATTCAATAGACTTTTCTGTGTGATACAGATTTGTTAATCAAGTCTTCGACTTTGGATCGTAGCAACTCTTAGTTGTGGGTGAGATCATCTAAGGGAATCAAGTGCGCAGAATTCGGCGTGGTTCAAGAGGCGTAAGGAACGCAACTGTACCTTGATCAGTGTGAGATTGGTTAGGGCTCAACTACATTCCAGTCCGAAGTTAATTGGTAGTAGGCTAGTATCTGTAGTGGCTTAATACAGTGTGGTGTTCAAATTTGGACTAGGTCCCGGGGTTTTTCTGCATTTGCGGTTTCCTCGTTAACAAAATTTCTAGTGTCTGTGTTATTTCTTTTTTGCATTATATTTGTTTATATAATTGAAATATCACAGGTTGTGCTTAACTTCAATCAATTGTGAATCCAACCTTTGGTTGTTGATTAAATTGATTGACACTTGGATATTGGTTTTTGATACCGTCCAAGTTGTTTCTTATATTAGTCAGGCTCATGGATTTCTATCTGTTTGATTTGCTGATTACATTAAGAAACAAAGATATAACTCTTGGATATATTTCTTGATTGAGCTCGCTTTATTAGTTGGTGCTCTCAGACTTATATTGGAGTTATTCCATACAGATTCCTAAGCGAAATATTGGGTTTGGTTGTTAGACCCCCGCTTTTTCAGCTTTGACTAACGGGTCTATCACCCAAACACTCTAACGGACAAACTTATAAACCAAACACTCTAAGATATCAAAATATACAACCCAAACACTAATTAACTCAAGATAAATCAAGCTACAAAACAAAAGTGAGTCCAGTTAAAAATTGAAAAAATTAAAGTTTAGTACATATGATTTATATATGAGTTAAAATCACCATTATATTCTTATATATGATTCTGATATCGCAACCCAAAAGGTTAGATATCAAAATCAGCTACAAATCGAAAGTTACAAACTATTAGAAAAATGCCAAATACGAAACCGAAACCTAGATTGTGAAATCTGAAGTTTATCTCATAAATCGAAAGCAACACGAAAAGATTCATAATTCGAAAAAGGTATTTCAATCATAACTGTCAACACGAATGACATAAGAATTTATAAATAAAGACTTATCATTTACTTTTATTGATAGTTTATTAAAATAAACTTTACACAAGTATTGGTGTTTCATCAATAATTGATTAATCTATTCACTAAAAAGAATGGATTATTGATTAAAGAATATATTAACAAATTAAGTATCGGTCTCATATTTGACTTATATTTTCTAAAGATTTGTAGCTAATTTTCATATCTAACCTTTTGAGTTGTTATATAAAAATATTATGGCGATTTTAACACATATGTGAGTCATATATACTAATATTGGTTTATTTTTTAACATTTAATATTCAGTATGCATGTGAGTGGTTCTAGTGTTCGACTCTCTTATGGCAGGTGATGGCTAAGATCACGTCTTGACCTTTCTTTGGTAAAGGTTAGTTTTTGTTGTTCTCTTGTTTTGCAGGAAATAACAACGCGGGGGGAGATTTTTATTTTTGATAAGTGATTAGAGATATACCTTTGTGGGGAGCGTGGTTGTGGAAATTGAGGAAAAAATGAATTTCGATAATTGCTTTCTCTTGTTTTGCGCTTAAAGATATACCTTTGTGGGGAGCGTGGTTGTGGAAATTGAGGGAAAAATTAATTTCGATAATTGCTTTCTTGATAAGTGATTAGATCGTTTTCAATTTTATTTTGGCTTATTGAAGATAGAGAAGGATTACTCTGGTTAATCGCTTTCCTGACAAGTAATAAGTTAATTCTGATCTTAGTTTGACTTTTCGAAGCTAGGGATGATCGTTCTGAAAAATATGTTCCCGATAAGTAACTAGATTGTTGTTTCAATTCTAGTTCCACTTATCAAAGAAGGTACAAATTTTATTTATTTTTCAGTTCCAATTCGGCTTACCAAAGAAGGTATTTTTTCTTTTATTGGATCCTGATAAGTAAATAAGTTAATTCTGATCTTAGTTCGACTTATCGAAATAACGGAAAATTATTTCGGGTAATTGTTTCTTGATAAGAAGCTAAAATTAATTACTTATGGTAATTTCAATCTTAGTTTGGCTTATCGAAGATGGTTGTGGATATCGTCAAAATCCACGTGACAGAAACCGTTAAGATTTTTAAGTCCCTAAAATAGTTATTATTATTAATATAACGATAATATAATAAATTATTATATATTATAGGTAAAATTGCTAAATTATTACTAAGGGAGAAAACTCTACAAGAAATTGGATAGTAGTCTCGCTACAAGAAATCACTAACTATTACCAACTATTATTATTATAAAACAAAAAAAGGGGGTTTTTACAATGAGTTAGTTGGTAGTGATAGCTCTAGTAATAACCCATGAATTAGCTAAATAAGTGAGTAATAGCTCTAGCAGTACAGTACAACTTCGTTAAATTAATCCGCGATGCTAAAATAAAAATTTTTTTGCCAGTCCGGACTTGGGCCAGTGTACTAAATTAATAACCCCACTAAATTTATAAGATAATAAAAATTTTAAGTTTTCAATAAGGCCTAACTAATATATAAATTAATAATTAGTGTGATAACATTATATTATGGTTCTTATTAAAATAGGCATCTACGATTATTTGTTTTTGTTAACATTTATAATATTGTACATTAGACGTCATTTTTATTTTTTTGTGCTCCCATGAGAAGTTCTCGAGATAATTTTATTGTGTTTTCTTTATCTTATTTTGATTTTAACATTATAGTATATATATATTTATACACATAATATGCCATAAAATAATTACTAAAATACATAATTTGAATTGAAAATAAAATCTCTGGATATTCGATGCTATACCTTTATTTTAAAAATTTAAAGTTAAATTTGGTATATTTCGATAGAATAATAACTTATTAATTTATCGATAAATTAATACTTCGGTAAATTGATAGAATGTTGCAGTCCCAAAATTATTAATTTATCAAAATTTATTGTTGTTGGGACACTGTTGCACCAAATTGGCTAGAGTCTCTTATTCAAGAAAAACTTTGTATTAACTGCAGTATAATGTATATCATAATTGACCTAAACTAAATATATAATGGACCATTGCCTAATTATTTCCAGAAGATTAGTTTTTTTTTCTTCTTGATAAATCGCCATTATAAAATGGATTATGTTTTAGGATAATCAGGGGTGAAGGGAGAAGATATAGAGACAAGAAGAAGAACCATCATATTAGAGATTAGTGATCATATTACATAGGTTACAGTACTATATACATATAAAAGGGTAAGTGGATGGACCGCACATCCATGAGCCATAGGCCCTGTAACACTCCCCCTTGTGCGTTTCAATAACAAAACTTTATACATAGTGCTTCACATATAGTGTTTTGAATATATTTCTTAAAATGACGTCCACTCCTTGATGGCTTGTGTCGAAATCAATCGCCTCATTAAAACTTTGACAAGTAAAAATCCAGTGGGATAAAACCTTGGTACAACTCTTCACATGTTGTCGCGTACTCTACTTGTAGCTCATCACATGCAATACGATCTTCAAAGATCGATGAGTCTAAGTTAATTGCCTCGTTAAAACTTCGTCGGGAAAACCCAGAGGATAAAACCTGAACTAAAGAAAAAGAGTACAATATTAATTAACCATAGAACGTAGTTGGATGCGTATATGTTGCCTCATTAAAACCTTGACAAAGAAAACCCACTAGGATAAAACCTTGACGAAGGGAAAAGAGTACAACGTGAAAGATGCAGGTAAAGGTGACCCGTTGCGGATAATCACTTTGCTCTGTTGAAGTTGACTAGTTGCTTCACAACTCCTAAGACATAAAATCTTCGTGGGAATAGCCTTAGCTGGGAAATTACATTTCCGGTGTTTGTTGTTGTCTCATTAAAAACCTTGTCGAGCAACAAAACCCTATGGGAAAAAGTAACCTCGGTGAAGGAAAAGAATTCAACACACCATTAGATGCTCCCCCTGATGTTAAACAATTTTCATTAGTCTAATGAAGTCAAAAGGAGTTTATCACACTGTACCTTGGTGACTTGAAAGCTTATAAGACCATGTTGTTGATCCTGGAAGTAACGTTGCTTAACAGACTATCGCGTTTCATTTCTTTGATTTAGATATTTTCAGTAATATCAACGCGATCTTTATGTCTTCAACATTCAACATACTTGATGTTTTTAGTGTTGTCTCGCTAAAAACCTTGTCGAGTAACAAAAACCTTTGGGAAAAACTATTCTCGATCAAAGGGAAAAAGAGTACAACACAGCTTCAATTTCGAAGTAAAATATGTCGACATCGTATCCTTGGATCCTCCCCCTGATGTCGGCATCTCCCCCTGATTACTTTCAGAGTTGTTCCAGACAGTTCCTTTAGTCATGTACTTTTCGAAACTGAATATCGGTAATAACCTAGAAAATAATCTACCATATCTCCCTCTTATTACTTTCGTTGGGGAAGAGATTATTGTTCCTTCATAATCGGCAACTTTTGGATTGCACTTTCATTATAATTCCTTTTAATGTCTTTGTAGGGATAAAACCAATTTATGTCAATGGTTACTTTTAAGTACATGATTACATTCACTATACCATTCCAATGACGTTGAGTTGGCGCGGAGCTATATCTAGCTAACAATTTCCCTGAGGATGTAAAATTTAATCGAGTACATTATTATACTAAGAACAACAATGCGTCTAATGTACTTAGATATGGGAATTCCATCTCCCAACACATATTCGTTATCTTCCTTTAGACGAAATGGTCACTTACTTATATTTGAACCTCGACTAATCATGGGAGTGCTATCAGGATGCATGTCTTTTTTAAATTTCCTAACAACTTTAGACATATGCAAACTGGTGGAATAATATCCACAAGCTCAGTACTCGGTCGAGCTTTCCCTAGATTTTTTTATCTCAAATTCGGATTTTAAATAGCTTTTAAAGTCTCTTATTACATCAAGAGTACGCATCATGTATGTACCGTCGACATAAATAGCTACAATTCCAAATTAGGAACTTTCTTGTGAATACACAACAAAAAATAACTTATTTGTCTATCCCCTCCAAATCAAATAGCCACTTAGACGGGTATACCACTTCCGCCTGATTGCTTCAATCTATAAGTGAACGTTCTACCTAATTGTAAACGCACTATGTGGTTTAGAGTTACTTGATTTGGGAAACAAAAGTCTATCAAGCACTTTTGTAAATATCTTCTATCTCTTGATTCTTTCGAGAGATATGTAACAACCACATATATATCTTTGCATTTCAAGTCCTTGTGAAAATTACTAAGCTAACTAAGTAGCGAGAACTTTATAACGTTCATTACAAAAGAACAATTCCAGGGCTTTGTGAGAAACCTCGTGCCACAAGGCGAGTCTTTGTACTTTTAAGACTACTTTCTTCTCATTATGCTTTATGACAAATTAATTATGTATGTCCAATAGGCTTTACACTTGGTTGGTTAGCACCACCACACCAAATACCCGTATATTTGCCAAAGAACTAAGTTCTACCTGGATTGTGTAGGCCAAATATGCTACTTATTTGAAATTAATCAAAATAAAGCATGGTTCGATCTCATTGTGCTTTACTTAGGAGCAACTAATAATGGATTATATCATCCATTGTGCACGCATGATCCTTCCATTGACTCATGTGCATTCTCGAAATCCGTCAGGATTTTATTGTTCTCTAGAATCATTTAAAACTTCGGAGCGTCCTCCCATTTGATTCATGGACATATTCAGAGACAATATTATGAGATGATTTTTGATGATATAAATAAGTTGTGCCTTACTCATCTAATTCCTTTCTAGGTGAGCATTGATCGAACCTAGTGGCATCTCCTTCTTCCTTTATGGAGCCACGACCTTAACTACACTTCCACCAAGTGTAGTTGCAACACCTTAGTCTATGGTGTACCCATACTGAGGATTTCTAATCTTGCAGGAATATTTGCAGCTGGTATGTGTGATCTTGTCACTTTAGCGACATCAGTGTACATTCTGAAATCGATTATTCTTTGTCACTTCACATTTACATTTGTGGAGTACAAGAATCGATATGAGACACGGTGGGAACACACCACGACAATTCTGTCGTTCCCTTAAAAATACTTTTCTTATCTTCCCCTAACGACGGGAAGACTGTCTCATTAAAGTGATAACTCGCAAATCTAGCGGTAAGAGATCTCCTGCCAAAAGTTTTGAAATGCGGAGAATTGTTGGGAACTCATTTCCAACATAACTACTTATGATTTTGAAGACCCATCATAAGACGATGTGGAGTCGTAATGGCACATATATAGTGTAACCAAAAATACGTAAAAATACGAATGTCAAGCTTAAATCCAGTTACCAACTGGTACGCAGAAAAAGGTTGACTAATATTGGGTTCTAAAACGAATTAAGTAAAGATGCGTTAATATTGCATATTCCCCAAGCAGTTAAAGGTAGGTTTGTACGCATAACCTATTCCTTAGACATCATCTGTAACCATGGATGGTAGCCTTTGGGAGACCATGAGGTATAGGATGCTCTGCATTCATCCTATTAAATATGCAATAACCATCAAGTCCTTTTGATGCGCACTAGCTAGCATTTTCAAGGGGGTTGGTGAGCCCTTACATGTAAAATATGTGCTAGTAGTTTCCAAACGCAAATTTCTTAGGAACTATAACTAGTCCAAAAATTTAAAACATTCACCAGAGCCATAAGTCACTTTAATGGTCCGCATTCTGCATGAATATTTTTATAAAGTTCACCTTGTTTTCTTTGTAATATGTAATTTTTACCATTTGCATCTTAGGATGGTCTCGATCTGTTTTTTTGAAGACTTTGTAAAAATGAGTGATATGATTTCTTACCTAAAAGCATAATGGGAAGGGGGTTGTGCATCTAGTAATTTAGAAAACACTTATTGAGAGATATGTCATCACTTTGCATTCTGTCAATCTTTTTCCCATTTTCGTTCACTCAAATAAAGTGATATTTGTATGAGTTCTTTCAAAACAATCATCATGTCACAACCAAAGTTTCTTTATGGTTATGCCCAAAGCCTGTATGAGTTAGTTTCCAACATTTCATCATCGGAGTCAATATGATTCAATAATCCAAATATTATAGTGAATTACATTGCACTAGATTGATTCATTAGTTTCTCTAAAATATATTTCTTTCCAAATATATTAGAGACTATAAAAGATGCAATCAATTACATTCTCATCATTTTGATGTTCCACGTGATATCCATTTGCACGGGTTACTTGGGAATTTAACAAGGTGTGATTATCTCTTGGTACATCTAGAGATTTTGCGACGTCTTTGTTCTATCTTGAAAAAAAATGAGCAGTGCTGAGCTCTTTAAGATAGTCAATTGGCCAGGCAAAGTTCTTGTTGCCATTAAAGTTGATGTGAAAATTGGTTGTTACTATGATAACATACACATTATATTGTATATACCAACACCTATGACCAAGGTGCATTTCCAACTCTTTTATTTATGATGGGAGCTAGAATTATATTTTAGCTAATCCCATGTTCAATCGATACCTATACTTTGGTGTCATTACTGCTGAGGGAAAAAATAATAATAATATTTGTTTTTCTTCATGATATATATGTCCCTTTTCACATGCTTTATATGAGTCGGTACGTCTAACCCTCATTACTTTGGGGTTCTTTCCATTTTCAATTTTGCTACATTTAGCTTAATTTGAGAAATTTTTTTATCTCAATAGGCCAAGAGAATATCACTACACATGTCAACCACTTACTTTAGGTTGAATATATTACTAAAGATAATTCTCTTGTTGTCATACTTCAACATATACCGGTTCGTTAGTATTATGGATGAAGTAGAGAAATGAAAAATTTATGACTCATATCATCTTTTGTGAGTTCTTCCACAAAAATTGGAGTACATGTGATTTTGTTTGTAATGTATCTTTTGAAATTACCGACTCTTTAATAGTCGCGCAAGTATATTACATTCCACGGAACATTCAAATTTGGGGAGTAAAAATCAAGTATGCAATAATGATGTTCAAGTATTTCTTAACCCCAAATACATAATTTTGAATCGAGTTGGTACAACCAATTAAACAAAAGACATCATTCAACCATAACCAATATCATATTCAATAGAACAAAATAGCATTAAGACCAAAATTCTTAATGATCGAGATAAGCAATCATAATTTAAATTTACTGTTTATATGATGTGGACTTATCTTAAGACAAAAATAAACAAAACTAGGCATGTTCTACAAACAAATAAATAAGCCTAGCAAGAACTTAATGTAAGAACCCATGTATTTTAGAGTTACGTACCTTTAAGCTTTGGTCCCCACTATGTATATACGAAACCGGAACATTTTTGGTACCGCACGCCCCGAAAACAGAACAGAACAGGCCAGGCCGCAACTAGAACTTGGGTCGGAACAGGACAGGACAGGACAAATGTATCAGAAACGTTCAGAATCGGACAGATGGGACGGAAATGTTCAGAACCGGACAAAACGGTCGGAAATGTTCAGAATCGGACAAACGTGTCGGAAACATTCAGACAAACAGCTTTTCATCTTCTCGGAACGTGAAGAGTCAGGTTTTCTTCCCCACATTTTTTTCGCTGATCTAAATCCAGAAAAGAACGAAAATAAAAATCAGAATAATTCCTGATTTGTTACCAAATAATTTCTGATTAGTAACGATTAAGATTAAGATTAATCCAAATAATTCATGATTAGTACGAAATAATTCCTAATCAAATCAATTTTCGCCGCAGATTTAATATAGCCATATACACCAAAATCAAAAACAGGGAAAAGAGGAAAAAATATAAATAAAATCCAACTTAGCTTATTATATTCCAGTGTCGGTGGAATTCATCCATGTAGAAAAAGAAAAAAATCAATCCATCCCATATAGCTCCGCGGTATAGCATCGTGCTGATAACGTGTTTTAGGATAATCAGGGGTGAAGGGAGAAGATATAGAGACAAGAAGAAGAACCATCATATTAGAGATTAGTGATCATATTACATCATAGGTTACAGTACTTATATACATATAAAAGGATAAGTGGATGGACCACACATCCATGGCCGTATGTAACAGATTATTAAATTTACTTCCAAATAACCCTTTATCTTATTAGTTTTTGGAGTACCCAATTTCGCGAAAAAGGAGCAGGTTATCAAAGGCGAGCGCGCATGAGTCGTCCAAGGGATGCCTAGCAAATAAAACGCCTCAAGGAGAAACACTATGAGCAAAAAAGAAACTTAATATTTTTCTGGGCGCTAGGCGAAGGCCTCGCCTACCTAATACAACATAGAAGAGGATTATTTGAATGATTTAATTGTGCATCTCCTTGTAGAATTCGAGTCCAACAAAAACTCTCTTTTCCTAAAATCCGATTCTAGTAAAGAACAGGAAATTGCGCACAGTAAACTCTCTTTTCCTAAAATCGATGTATTCTGTTTAGTATAAATACATCGATCGTCATTCAAAGATATCATAAACTTCTCCAGTGTTTCTCCTCTCTCTTTAGCCGTATATAGATTCTTTAGGGTTCAGCAAGAAAAAAAAAAGATGGAGGGTTTAATCGGTTTAGTAAACAGAATACAAAGAGCTTGCACTGTTCTTGGTGATTACGGTGGTGATAACGCGTTACCAACACTTTGGGAAGCTCTTCCATCTGTTGTTGTTGTTGGCGGACAAAGTTCTGGAAAATCTTCAGTTCTTGAGAGCATTGTTGGACGTGATTTTCTACCAAGAGGATCTGGGGTTGTTACGCGAAGGCCATTAGTATTGCAGCTGCACAGAATTGACGATGAAACTGAGTATGCAGAATTTCTTCATATACCTGACAAGAGGTTCACCGACTTTGCCATGGTGCGAAAAGAAATCCAAGACGAAACTGATAGAATTACAGGGAAATCTAATAAGATATCATCTGTTCCTATTTATCTTAGTATTTACTCCCAGAATGTTGTGAATCTGACAATGATAGATCTACCTGGTCTTACTAAGGTTGCCATAGATGGTCAACCACAATCTGTTGTCCAAGATATTGAAAACATGGTTTGGTCTTACGTGGAGAAGCCGAACAGTATCATACTAGCAATATCTCCAGCAAATCAGGATATAGCAACATCTGATGCTATCAAACTCGCTAAAGAAGTTGATCCACAAGGTGAGAGAACGTTCGGTGTGTTGACTAAGCTAGATTTGATGGACAAGGGAACAGATGCAGTTGAAGTTCTCGAAGGACGAGCGTATCGGCTGAAGCATCCTTGGGTTGGAGTTGTGAACCGTTCTCAAGCTGATATCAATAGTAATGTTGGTATGATTGTTGCACGACGTAGAGAGCGTGAATATTTTGAAACCAGTTCTGATTATGGACATCTATCGCATAAGATGGGTTCAGAATACCTTGCGAAACTACTCTCAAAGCACTTGGAGTCTTTCATCAGAACACGCATACCAAGTATTGCATCATTGATTAACAAATCTATCGAGGAACTTGAACGGGAGATGAACCAGCTTGGCAGGCCTGTTGCTGATTCAGGTGCGCGGTTGTTCACCATCTTAGAACTTTGCCGTGCGTTTGACCGTGTCTTCAAAGAGCATCTGGATGGAGGGAGACCTGGCGGAGATCGGATATACGGAGTATTCGACAATCAGCTTCCTGCTGCACTGAAGAAGCTGCCGTTCGACCAGCATCTCTCCTTGGATAATATGAAGAAAGTTGTTTCGCAGGCAGATGGTTATCAACCCCATCTGGTTGCTCCAGAGCTAGGTTACAGGCGTCTCATTGAAGAGGCTCTCAGTTATTTTAGAGGGCCAGCTAAAGCTTCTGCAGATGCTATACACAACATACTAAAGGACCTTGTCAGAGTTTCAATTGGAGAAACACAGGAGTTGAGGCGTTTTCCAAGACTTCAATCTGAAATAGCTGCCGCATCATATGAAGCCTTGGAAAGGTTCCGCGAGGAGGGTAGGAAGACAACCTTGCGACTGGTGGATATGGAATCCTCTTATCTGTCTGTGGATTTCTTCAGGAGACTTCCTCAAGACGTGGAGAAGGTGGAGAACTCAGCTGTGTCCGCTAAGGATAGGTACACAGAGGGTCACTACAGGAGGATAGGATCAAATGTCTTCTCATATGTGAGAATGGTGTCTGATACTCTGAAGAACAATATCCCAAAAGCAGTTGTTCATTGTCAAGTAAAGGAGGCAAAGATGTGTTTACTCAATCACTTCTATACACAATTGGGCAAAAAAGAGAGTAACCAGCTAGCAGAACTGTTGGATGAAGATCCTGCTTTGGCTGAAAGGAGGCAGCAGTGTGCCAAGAGGCTTGAATTATATAAGTCGGCAAGGGACGAGATGGATTCAGTGGCATGGGCACGATGAAATCATGTGAATTATAATTTTGGATTATCTATTTTTATCTTTTATTTTTATGTCAGTTGTACCTGAACTGTTTCCCATGTCAATATCAGTATTTAGATTTAGAGATTGTTTAACATATGCATCAGTAATTTTGATTCTAAGATAAAGATATACAAATTGATGTCATGAAAAGAATACTGAAAACAAAAAGATGTTTGCAATTCCCTATCCATACTGATACTAAAGTACAAACGCACTTTCTTAGCTTCAACATTAACGGTAAACAGTTTGCAAAGTTGCTTTGAAGAGTTCCGATGTTCCATTGCATAAGCAGTATCTTGGCGAAGGCAATTGACTACTGCAACAAATACCCAGATTTGGAATGGAATGATATTCTTGCTCTGAATTCCCTTTAGGATAAAGGCATTATTAGACATCATAGAAAAAGTGGCGGAATGGATGAAAGGTAAATCACTGGCGGAGATAAGTGATAAGTTGGGTATGAAACATTCAAAACAATTTCGCCCCTGAAGAAGAAGTGATTTGTGTGGAGCAGCAGGCGATTACAGATTTAGTGCATAGGATTCAGTTTTGCGTTATTGAAATGGTATATTGAATCTTTGTTTTGGTTTTTGTTGAAGGATACCAATGTTTCTGTCATTCAGTTTTAGTGCCAGAACGGGTCAGGGGCTCAACAAGGATTTTTCCGTTCCTTTTTTCTCTTTTCTACTGCTAGGTTTCCTCCTAAGGTGTATGAATGTAAACTTTTTTACATTTTACAAAGTCTTCCATGAGTCATGACTCATGACTGAAACCAAAGCTACTTGCAACAAAATGAAGATTAAATGGCATGTGCACTGTGCACCAGAATGCCCAACAAAGCTACATAACATAGTGCTAATTGCTAAACATCATCGTTACAAATTCGGTTTAATTTGAGCTATAAAATCTTTCCCGAAGAATGGTCGTAATAGCCCAATTGACAACAAAACAAAAGGCACAAAAATGTATTACAACACAACAAACAGCAGTGAGCCATATTGGCTCAGGGTTTCAACATAGTGTAAGGATTTTAAGATGGCCAAGGCTACAATATTTTTCCCAGTCACCCATAACATCAGATTCATATATGCATTTTGTCAAAAACAGTTCAATTTCAGATTAGTAGTTAGAGCTTGCACGGCTATCCAATATTTTTCCCAGTCACCCATAACATCAGATTCATATATGCATTTTGTCAAAAACAGTTCAATTTCAGATTAGTAGTTAGAGCTTGCACTATGGTGTACTCTATCCATTTTAAACGGTGTGGGGCGAACATTTTATCCTGGTTTTCGAACATTATATCCCAGCTCGACCAAATTTGGGTTTAGTCTTTGGTCAGACCAAAAAACGCCCAAATTTAACATCTATGGTCTCGGTTGGGGACCAAAAAAAAGAGCAAACTGCAGTCGCTCTAAGAGCAACTGCAGTGGTGCGAGTATAACCAAAAACCAAAGAGGGAAAAAAAGACCAAAATTTGGGTTTAGTCCGTGCCGTGACAATGCGGTAGAAGACTAAATTTGGTGGGGCGTAAGTTATAAGAAGACTAAATTTGGTGGGGCGTAAGTTATAAGTTCGCCTGGTGTGGGGCGTAAACTTTATCCCCGCCCGACTTTAAAAAAAAATAAAAAAAAATGGGGCGTTGATATAATGTCCGCCTGGTGTGGGGCGGACATATAATGTCCGCCCCACAAGTTCGCCTGGTTTTGGGGCGAACATTATATCAACGCTCGACTATATTTGGGTTTAGTGTTTGGTCCCCGACCAAATATAATCGCCCACTGTTCATTTAGTCTGGGATTTGGTCGATGATCCGTCCCGCTACGCCTGGTTCAGAGACCAAATAAATGGGTTTAGTCGCCCACTGCAGTTGCTCTAAATCCCTACATGAGTAGGGAAATCACCCCCTTTCCCTACAAAGAGGATCACATTGCAGGGAAGGGAAATCACACGCTACTGATTTTTTTTTTACACTTTACGGTTAGCCGTAGCATCATTTTACACGGCTAAAAAGTTTCCTTTTTCACACTGGGAAAAAAATATACAGTAGCCGTTTAGCACTAGGGAAGAGATAGCATCTAGGGAAGAGAAATATATAAAAAGACAACATTTAGAGGCATCACAGCCTCAAGTTGAGTTGCTCTTCCAATGGCTGAATTTGAAGGATTAATGTTGATACAAGAGCATTGTTATTGAAATACATATATCCTTTGGTCATGTCAAAAGCTATTTGAGCGGGTGCTTGTTGATTCCAAAAAACTGTGTTGTTTGAGCTCCTTCCCTTTTTTGCTAGCAAGTCTGCTGCCCTGTTTTGGCTTCCTTGTGCTATCCCTTCCCCACATTTGAGGAATAGGGTAGGGATGGGGCTCAGATAGGAGCGAAAGACTAATTACTGTCTAAATTAATCAGAGATAAATCTCATCCGAACTATGCAACAATCATCACTTCTTTACTCCTTCACCATCAATTTCATTCACAACTAAAAATTGAAACAGTAACAAAATGAGTTATTTAGCGTTTGGGTCCTAGATTTAGGTATGTCTTAGTGTTTGGGTCGTAAGTTTGTCCAATTTAGTGTTTGGGTCGTTGACCCGTTAGTCAACTAGGTCAACTAGCTGTTTCGTCAAACTGTTAGTTAGTTAACTATCTGTGATTAAGCCTCTTTTGAGCATTTCTTCGAACATGTAGTAAGCAATTCCATTCTTTTCCAGTGATCAGAAAGTCAAGGTACATTAACATACTGATCGATTCCATTCTTTTCTAATGATCATAAACTCAAGTTACATCCACATTAAAATCAAAAGAAAAGTGAATATGAAATTCTATAAATTATAAATTCATGAGACCCATTCCATTTCAACACAGACTTTTGACTATCATGAGATCTGGTCCCTCTAGAATGTGAGCAACAATCTAATTCCATACAAAACTAACATCAGAATCTGTAAATTGACGACGATAAAAGTCAAAAGTCTTCGCGTATAAGAAATAACATGAAACTTGTGGGAGCTAAAGTGTACCGATGATTGTGGTACCCCGTACCTGTACCAAAAGGCTTTGAGTGGCTATGGCTATCATCGATCAATTCCTAAAAAGAAAGGCGCATGGTATTATAATCATCCATTTCTTCTCTTCATTTTCTGAATTTTGTCTTCATAGTAATCATCACACCACCTTGATTTGAATCCTCGATAATGACTGTTATTCACCATTTGTTCATCTTATTATTTTAATCTTTAATGGTAGTGCCTACGGTAGTTGTCAACTGGTTGTAAGAAGAGGAATCGATTTTTTTCTATAACAGAAAAAGAACGAACTCTGAGCTGCTTAACTGAAATTATCTAACGGGCGGCAAACGGGTAAATGTAAAAGATTAACTGACGTTAGTTATTATAACTGTTTGACCAGAAAATGACGTTGACTAACGGGTCAACGACCCAAACACTAATTTGGACAAACTTAAGACCCAAACACTAAGGCATACGAAATCTAGGACCCAAATGCTAAATAACTCTAACAAAATCTATAAAAACAAAAAAAAAAATTGATCAATTGAACAGAGGCTTCATAGAGAAGATTAGATTAATAGATTCAGCCATATGCTTGTCTATAATTTCTTTAATCCTAAGCCACTTCTGGAAATTTCAAACAAGTATAAATCAATACCCTAAATCAAATCAAAAATACTTTAAGAAAATGAAATTAAACACTAAGAAATACTCTAAATCAAAAACTTAAAAATCAATGAAATCAAAAAGTAACAAAACAGAAAGCATATTTGGGATTCAACTCGGAATATGGGTGGTGATATATAGAGTGGTCGGCAAGGCCATGATTAACAGCCATTACGACGAACGAGACCATTACAATATCGTCATTGTCAGATCCCCGATTTAATTCTATCGACTGAGAAAAATTGAAGAACGAAATTACAAACCCTAACTTTTCTATACAAACCCTAACTGAGAGACGGAGAGAAACCGAATCTGATTGATATTCGTGGCCTCTCCAAAGAGATTTATTTATAGGGTAAACAGACAGGGATTCGGATCTATCTAAGCGCTGATTAGTAGTAGGCCGAGCCTGTATGAGTTACGTTAACTTAGTCACGGGCCTCTATGTGCAAAGGAAAAATGGAACTTAGGTTGTGATGGCGTACAAAATAGGAGTGTGCAACGGACGGACGGTTGCGGATTAGGGGTCACCCGCAACCAAACCGTCAAAGTTGCGGATTTGAAAAATTGAACCGTGACCGGCCCAATCACCCGCGGATTTCACATCCGCGGATCCGCGGGTAATGCGGACCGGATGCGGATTAACCGCGGATTTAGTCCAAAAAGAAAAGAAAAAAAATAAAAAAAATCAGAAACTAGAAATTATAACACAAAAGATAATAATACTGTTAACACAAAAGAGTATTGTGTTTTTCTTTACGGAAACAAAAAAGTACTAATTCTTACAACAACAACAACAAAAGGTAAACTATCAAATGCAACAAGTGTGGTGCCAAGCCAATGGAACTTCTGCTACCAAAAAAGAGTCCTTGGATTTGAGTACTAGTTCATTCAATCCATAATTGATATGTCAGGAATTTCCTTCAAGATTTCTTCCGCATCTGTAAAATGAAAAGGAGTTATAGACCAGGTGATCAACAAAACAAGAGAAACAAAATGAAAGGTGATGATTTTTGACAAGATAGGAAACCAGAGAAGAGTTCAACAAAAACCAATATCAAGTTCAGATTAAAAAAAAGACTCAAGTCACAAGCATCATGTATCCTACAGCTAACCACTTTAGGATGATACTAGGTAACGGACCCCTACCTAGTTTAGGATGGATGTGAATGAGTTCTGCACCCAAATGAAAAGATAGAATACAAATTTTATATGACGTAAAAGGAGCACAGAATATTTGCATTTCAGCACAAAGGTATTTGCGCATTTTACCTCTCCTCCATTTAATTACAAGTGAACTATGAAGTAGCCAACCCTCAACCAGTATTGTCGCCAAGACAACCCCCACCATGTGATTTTTTGTCACTTAACCTTCAGTCCATCACTTGTGGGTCTAGTTACCCTACCTTGACAGGCTAGAAAAATGACAATCAATTCCAAAACCCCAATGCAATCCATTGACTACTTACCTAAATCATCTCTATCCATTGTAAGATCTCATAGTATAGAACCTACAGATGTTAAGACATTCAATCCCTAAAACAAGATCAATCTGCAATTTTCAATTTGATCAAACCCCTAAACAATCTCACCACTAAAATGATCCAAAAAAATTCCTAAATTCAATCACCCCCCTCTAATTCCATCCAAACTAGTATGAGATTGACACAAAAATAACAATAACTAATCAATAAACCGTAGGAAAACAAAATTCAATCAAAACCCAGATGAAAATTAATCAAATTGAAGCAAACCCCATCCTAAAATTCAATCTTTTCAATTGGTAATCACTCGAATACATCAGGAACACTAAATTGATGATTTACCCAATAAGAAACAACAAAATCAACAAAAGAAAAATACTGGACAAGGAGTAATAAGAAGAAAGGATTACCTCTAAGAACTGAATGAGAAGAAATGAATCCACCCTCTTTTTGTTTCTGTAGAATTGAAAGCTTTTTTATGTTTTGATTAACGGTAAATTGACAGAAGGAGAAGATGAATCAACTCTTGTCAGGAGAAATCTTACAAAAATCCTACTTCAATTATCGTTTCCGGTAGGAATCATAGAAGAGAGACAGGAGGGTTTGATTCAGATTTCTGAGTTTCTCTCCGAATAAGAAGTTTATATATAAAACTCAAAGTTCCAATATTATCCTTAGTAATTTTATTAAATTCCCTTACTACCCTGCGGTAAAAGGTGAATCCGCGGATTTACGGAACCAACCGCAACCAAACCGCTAAACCTCGCGGATTTGAAAACTCAACCGTGTCCGGCCCATAGACTGTACAAAAGGTTTGAGATTCAGTGTTGGTTTAGCCAACAATACATATGCGAATCTAAATCATAACTTTTTTTTTTTCTTCTTAAGCATGAAATTTATTATACTACTAAGGGATTATTACATCAGGGTAGATAATATTCTAGGACTCATCAAATACATTTGTAAGCCATCAATCCATATCAACATGATATTGGAGGAAAATATTAATTGTCAAATCAGAGTTGCATCAGGAGGGATATTGGAGTCGAAGGTCGAAAAGCCTTCGGTTAATGCTTTCCATAAGAAAAACTGTACTTTTAGTGGAGAGCTTAATTAGTTGGAGGTAGAGGTGTCCGATGCAAATGATTGAAGATGCTAGTAAGGTCTTTGTATCTTGTTGCTAGTCAGGGTAGAATTGACGGTACCTTCGGATCAGCGCTTCCATATGACTTCCTACAACGGTTTGGCATTTTTTTACGTGGAATATCTGGTGCTTCTGTGGAACCCAATTACTAAGGAACGTATAGTGTTCTGGGAGCCCGAGATTAAAGAAGAAAATTGTATGGTTATCGTATGCAGATTTGGATTCGATGCAACAAATAATGAATACAAAGTGGTAAAATTATTTGAACGTTTTCCTGATTCTCCTTTGGAGTGTGAGGTCTTAGTTTTAGGAGCCACCATGTCATGGAGGCAGATTCAATGCCAAGACGGATTTCTTCCCGAGTGCAGACAATTTGATATGGATACGGTATTTGTGGAAGGATCAATATATTGGTGCAATGGCACATACATTTTGTGTTTCGACGTTGTATCCGAGAGGTTCAAATTGGTTCTGACCCCTGATATGAAGCCATTGTGCCTAAAGTTTGTTAGAGCATTGCTCGTTCGAACTCACAAGTGTTTCTATCTCAAGCTTGTTGTCAAATTTAGTTGTCAAAATTATATCTTGATTTCTAGTCTACATTTAGTCAGGTCTCGGATTGGGTAAAAGTGTGTAGTTGATAGGGCTGCACATGGGCGGGTTTGGGAGGGTATTAGCTAAAACCAACCTCGCACCCACAGACTGCGGGTTTTTATTTTCATAACCAACCCGCACCCACATACAGCGGACGGGTTTTTTGGCCCGCACGCTACGGATCGGGTGGGTTCGGGTTTATACCCGTTAAACCCCGCTTCAAGTTACAGTTCAATATTTAGATCTGGTGATATAAACAAATTTTTTGAAAACAGCTTTTATGAAGTTCACATCTAAACTTCACTAAAATTTTGATTCTCTCTTGGTTAATTCATGTAAGTCAGATTCATCGAGTCGATTTTAAAAATACTTAGTCTCAATTTCATGGAAAACTTGAGGAAGCAGAGAACATAGTTAACCAAACTTCTCTTTTGATTGATTGTTTTATAGCGAAGAACGACAGGAACCCATTTTCGCTAGATCATGAAAAGATAGCCACATGGAGTAAATTGCAAAATTTTGTTGCTCTGTCTCTTAGAAGAAGAAAGCTCGTGAACATAAAGCCTATGCAATTAATCATTATCTTGCTGGAATAGCTCGTCAACAACACCGGTTTACCTCGTCAACTTAGTACAATTGGCTGAGGCAACCCATTCAGATCACTAATCACGAAAATTCAGCTCCACACGTACGAAGTAAAAGGAAGCAGCAGTCAAATTCAACTCGTCACCATTAAGTTCACTTTGTCAACATTTAGGAGAAAGTTTCACTTCGTAGTAAGAGAACGACGAAGCATCATAAGAAAACGATGAACTTATAGCTAGTGATATCTACTAGTGTTAGGGTTTCTATAATGGACGGATATGATTAGTTCTATCAATGGTATACATTTAGCGGGTTTTTCGGGCGGGTTTGGGCGGGTATTAGCTAAAACCAACCTCGCACCCATAGACAGCGGGTATTTATTTTCATAACCAACCCCGCACCCACAACGGGGGGGTTCGGATTAAAAACCCACGGGTTTAGCGGGTACGGGCAGGTTTGGGTATGATGGGCAGGTCTTGTGCAGCCCTAGTAGTTGAGAATCGGATATCAATGCGTTCTACCGTTTGAAGGCGAAGATCAACAGGAGCTTTGGAGAACTTCAACATCAAAAGGTAAGTGAAGACTTAATTTTCACCTTTCTATCTATGAGACATTGTCACATGACTAAATTAGACAGTACATGCATAACAGAAATTTCGAGTCAAGTTTATCCTGAATATTGTTCTCGAAATATGACCATTTATACTTAAAGAACATTTGTTCATGCTTGATGAATTTGATTAAGAACAATTTATTGTTCATGACTTAAATTATGATTCAAGATTTAATAATTAGAAAATAGTCCGGGACAGTGTGATATGTGTCATTGATGTTATTCGGGAATGTTTCGAATTGATTATTAGAGAGATATAGAACTATTGTTAATCTAGATACAGGAAAGTATGCATACCAGTTTACATACTGGGAGAACCGCTATAAGTCCGGAGCCGCAGTACACGTACCAATTTAGCTATAGTTCGAGAACGAATTTTTTGTACGCGTATCGGGTATCCATACCACGAAAATTCTGTTACTCGTAAACCAGGAATAGTACGCATACCCAATATGCGAACCGGTAATGATTTGTTGGTTTTAATACCGCAAACGGAACGCATACCCGGTATGCAAACCATAAAAGATCTGTAAGTTCCTGAACTCGGTTTTTGTCTTAAGGGTATCGACACCCGGTACACGTACGATGACAAAGCCATTCACAAACAAGTACAATACACGAATTTACCCTGTCGAATATTTTCAAATGTATCAGAATTGTTTCTATGAGATAATCGGCCTTTGAAAAACTCTATAAAAATACTATCTAGACATTTTTTGATCATATGTGTGATTCATGAAAAGTCTTAAAGTGTTATATGAAAATGGTTAAGCATGTAGTTCGATTAGACGGTTTCGGCTAACCTACTTGAACAAGTCATTAAACACGGTTCGGTTATGGTCCATCCTAGAGTGTATATTCTATTATGTTAATCTCAAGTCAAGTTTTTCATCTAACGGTGATTATTAATTGCTTGGTTCCAAAGCTATCTTAGCTTAAACCTAAAGCAACCTTGATCTTGAAAGTCTATAAAAGGAGAACCTCTAACAACTGGGATCTTTGAATCCCCGACACTATTCTTGTGTGTCCTAGTTATAAAACTAGAGTCGTCCTCTCCTTCAAACCCTTCTAAGGTTTAGTGACTAAAAAGACTTCACCTAGGGATTCGTGTTGACCGCACCAGTGAAGACGGTTTCTTTGAAGAGTTCCGATGTTTCATTGCATAAGCAGTATCTTGGTGAAGGCAATTGACTACTGCAACAAATACCCAGATTTGGAATGGAATGATTCTGGCTCTGAATTCCCTTTAAGATAAAGGGATTATTAGATAAACTCATAGACATCATAGAAAAAGTGGCGGAATGGATGAAAGTTAAATCACTGGCGGAGATGAGTGATAAGTTGGGTATTTAACTTTCATAATTTCGCCCCTGAAGAAGAAGTGATTTGTGTGGAGCAGCAGGCGATTACATATTTAGTGCATAGGATTCAGTTTTGCTTTATTGAAATGGTTTATGGTATATTGAATCTTTGTTTTGGTTCTTATTCAAGGATACCAATGTTTTTGTCATTCAGTTTTAGTGCCAGAATGGGTCAGGGGCTCAACAAGGTTTTTTCTGTTCCTTTTTTTCTCTTTTCTACTGCTAGGTTTCCTCCCATGGTGTATGAATGTAAACTTTTTTATAGTAATCAGATAATAACAAAGTCGGCTGGTTCTGCGTAATTTTCTAGATTTACATTTTACAATTTGTCTTTCATGAGTACTTGCAACAAAATGAAGATTAAATGGCATGTGCACCAGAATGCCCAACAAAGCTACATAACTACAAATTCGGTTTAATTTGAGCTATAAAATCTTGGTCGTAATAGCCCAATTGAGAACAAAACAAAAGGCACAAAAATGTATTACAACACAACAAACAGCAGTGAGCCATATTGGCTTAGGGTTTCAACATAGTGTAGGATTCTAAGATCGCCTACAGGCTACAATATTATTCCCAGTCACCCATAACCTCAGATTCACATATGTATTTTGTCAAAAACAGTTCAATTTCAACTGCAATACGCTTCGTCTGGCTGATACAAAGACTTCTTTAATAGCTAAATTAGGTAATCATTAACCTAGTGTTGGGATTAAACTATTCAGTTCACCCTATTTGTTTTTCTTAAGATCCTGTGATTTGTTTAATGGAATTTCTTTAATGTAATTTGACATTTGGCGAATTTCCCTCCCTAATGTTTACATCTGTTGCTCAATCGCTAATTCTCTCTAAACCCTTGTCTAATCTTGGGTTGATTTTATTCTGTACTCAGTAATCATGATTTCATCGGGAACTAAATCTTTGAAAAATAATTTTGATTTCCTTGCTCATCAATCAAACTTTTCCCTATTTAAACTCTTTGTTTTGGGTTTGTTTTTGTCCCCATGTTTTGTATCTCATGCTCTGTAATTTTAGTAGTTTCAACCTTAGTTGTTTTTTACCCCGTGTATTGTCTAGAGGAGAATGTAAAAATGATGAAAACCAATTTTGTGTTCCCGGTTTCACGTAGTATTATAAATTTCGAGAAATGTACGGATGTAACTAATCTAGAGCATTACACTGTAAAAGAAGACCCAAGTTGCCAATTTTTGAACACGCAGCTGATTTATTTATTCATGGATTTTTATGGAAATTGGAACTTATATGTTTACCGGACGTCGAACCATGATGCCCAAGTTTCGTTATTTGTCAGGTTTTAAGCATAAAAGATTACTTGAAGAAAAAGACTAGCTCAAGATCATTGCAAATCACTTCACTAATAGTTTTTCTTAAATTTCATTTGCAAAATATCTGGTGCGTATGCACCGGGTTAGATGCTTGTAAAATAATAATTTCATTCATAAAAACGGGCCACCTAGCTCAGCTGGTCATTCTCGTTCCCCAAAGTTTCATGTGTTTTAGGAGGTCCCAGGTTCGAGCCCTCGATGGCGTAATATTGCAAAAATTAACATGGAAGGTAGAGTTAGTTTGCCCCCCTTGTGACACAATCTCATCCCCCCATCCTTTTCGGCTCCCTTGGCTAGCTTACCCATGAGGCTCGCTGGTAGGCTAGCACAACAACTTGTTCAATTAATGTAGTATTATGTTGTTGGAGCTTAGCTTGTTAGGCTTCCAACTAGTTAATGTAATACTCTTTATGCAATAAAATAATATATTATTTTTCATAATAATAATAATATTGATAGTTTTATTCAAAATAGACCTTATACAAAAATATCGAAATAAATCAACATATTGATGTCTATTTTCTTATTAGATCTTTGAACAGTTTTTCTCAAAGATCGTCCTTAAAATCCTCAAATTTCTTGGGATCTTCATCTACAGCATCACGACTGATTTCTCGGATTCTACACACAGTACCTTGATTATGTTCACAGGCTAAAGCATTAACCTTTCGATTAATATTCCGAGCATAAGAAAATTTGAGGAACAGTTTTCAGCTTTCTTTGGTTATAGATAACAGTTTTTAGTAATGCTTTCTGTCTATGATGAGTTTCAACAGTACTGAGGAGGACTTGATCAAATTTGAGAATATCAATCTTAGCATCCAAACTATTTTGGACAACAAGATTAGTAACTCCTACTTGATATGTCACATCTTCATTCTCTTTTCCTTTATCCTCACAACCAGATTTCTTGAAGGGATCAACAAGATTAACTAGAAATCTTTTCACTCAAGGCTTTCAAAATCTTGGCTTGAGATCTGGTTTGAGGATACATCTTTTCAGTATAAGTTCTCAAACAAGATGAGTACATATACAATAGGATATAAACACATACCAAACATAGGTATCATCCTTAAATAAATAATTCTGACCAGATTCGAAAATAATTTGGCATCTTATGTGTTTCCAAATCCCAAAGATCCTTTTTGAAAAGAATCAAACTTCAAAATCATGTTCTAAAAATACATTAGACAAGAAAACTCATCATGTTTACACAAGTTGTTGTAAGACAACTTTTCTACACATAAAGATTTGTTATTTGGTTTTTGGTACTTACATTTTTCCCAGTGTTAGTGCTTGGTCTAACATTTGTCCAACTTAGTGTTTGGTACCTGGACTTCATGTTGACCCGCGTTGACTCTGTTGTGTCAAATTTTCAGTTAATTATATTTGTAAATACCAAAATATCTCCTACTTTAGTAACAATGACTAACCAAGTCCTAACCTTTTATGACAAGTCGCACCGGTCCAAAACGAGTCGCACCGGTCAAAACCCAACGAGCTTATATTGTTTCTCACGAACTCTGACCTCTTTTTCTCTATAGTTTTTTGTCTCTTATATCACCTCTCCATTCTCTTTTTTCTACACTGTAAATTTTTTTCTTTCTTATTATTAGAACCCATCATATAGACATATCAATCTTCGCTTTAATTTCATCAAACGATGAAGAACACTATTGTGGGAGAGATTTAGAATCTAGGGTTTGATTTTGGAGATTTTGATTAAAGAAGAAACCAAACAGAGGCTATGTAATCATTTTTCCAGAGATGATTAGGATTTAGTTACGATACAATTTGTGTTCAGTTAGGGTTTTGATTCTTCTTCGGGTTTCAAGTTTGGTTCATAATAAAATTAATTCAATTCAATAGGGGCTCAGTTAGGGGTTTCAGTATGGATTTTATTAGTGTTTCAATGGTTGCTTTTGATTAAAAAATAAAGAGAAGACATGATTAGTTCTTGTTGCAGATTCACTGATCTAATTTGGGTTCAGAGGGGTACAGTAAATCTAGTGAATATTGTTTTTTATTTTTGTTTTCCCAAGTATTTCAGTAGCAAAGAATGTTGATTTTGTTCATGTATTGAATCTTGATGATATAACCTATTTATTAATATTTTTGTGCTAATTTGTTACGGTTTCACTCAATTTCTCAACTTTGGCTTTCTTTTGAATCTTTTGTTGTGGTTTGTGAATTGGGTTTGTTAGGGTTGTACTCAATTTCCCCTAATTGTGTTGAATTTTCATTATCAGTTGCAATTAGAGAGTTTATCTATGTTTCCTCAATTTCGATTTTTGAATGATTATGATGAACCCTATAAGAGTGACAGGGGTCTTTGTAGCTATTTTGAATGATTAAAAATATTGAGTGGTGGTGATCTTTATAGCTTGGTGGTGGTCTTTGTAGTTTGGTGATGGTGGTGTATATCGGTAAATCTAGTTGGAGTTTCAATTTGCATGATAACATCAATCACGGTTCTCCAAGATGACGGCCATGTTAATGTTGTTAACTAAATAAATTATATTTATTATTTTTAAATAATTACTAAACAGAAGTCAAGATTTAACAGGTCAACAAAGGTCAACGTTATTTCCAAGTACCAAGTTACAAAATTTAGACCAAACACTAATATTGGACAAAATGTAAGTACCAAAACTAAATAACCCTTTATTAAATATCTTCAAGTAGATTGTGTATTCTCTCTATGTTGAATAAGAGATATTAGCAGGATATCAGATGCCCAGATACTTGTGCTTCCTTACATCAAAATATTGGGCATTGTAAGGATGCACTTTCCAACATTGTTAAGTGTTGGGGTGAGAGGAATCTTCCTCACCAAGTACCACTAGAGAAATATCTTCCTCCTTATCTTTAGGGACATGATATTGTGTCCTTATATGGGTTTCGAATGTGTTTGATACATCCTTTTCATCATGATTATTGTGTGGCGCTATATTCTTGATCACTCTTTGGGCCCAGGATAGTATTTCCTTTTTATTCGAACCCATGTAGTCTTGATCATACTTTCTACAGATTGCAGAGATATTTGTTTCAAGACTTTCAATATGTCTTTTTAAGGTATTCATACCTTGTTGAAAATGTCTTTCTAAAGATTTTTCAAAGCATACCTCTGGACATGATTCTGTAAGAATTTCCATTTCAAGGATTAAAATCCTTACTTGTGAATGTTGCAGCGATTGTGTAAGATATTCACACTCTGAAGTTTGTTGATTCACTTCATTACACAAAGCCAGTTTTTGTTCCGAATAATCTGCCAAATTATTTTAGAGGCTAAGTGTTTCTCTCTTTGTTTCACAAATTCTTACATTCAGTTGAACAATAAGTTCTAATACATCTTCCAGACTATCAATGGATTTTCCTGCTTTTGAAAACGCTTTAACCTTATTGAAAAACCTTTGTAATCCAATCAGAAATTCAGAATTAGGGCAGGATAGTGAATTTTAATCTTTCTTACTTTCTGGAATAGAAAAAAAAAATTCACCAATAATTAGAATCAGATCCAAAACAGGCTTTGAATCAAGCACTTGTACCTTTTGTTTTGGATGCATTCTTTTCTTATCATGAACATGATTCTCAATTAAGTGTTTATCAGTCATAGACTTTGTTTTTGATTTCAGAAAAGAATTACGATACCGATTTCCATTGACCCTTTTTGAGAGTTTATTCTCAACATATTGATGTACGCTAACTGAGTCACTTAGAAGTTTCGCTTTACTTTTCTTATTTCGACTCATGTCTTATAGGTTGGATCGCACCAAACACGGATTGTTAGATCTTTTCGTTTTTGCCTGCTCTGATACCAATTGAAAAGACGAGGGTACCCAAATACACCACAATCTTTTATTTATCAACATATATGTCCTCTACCGAATGTGATCGTCTATGGACAAAGTCGAGACAATACGACAATTTGGTTCACACTTCGTGTGATCGTCTATGGATACGAGATTGAGACAATACAACAAAAAGATTACTTGTGTGGTTGACTATGGATACAAGATCGAGACAATACAACGACAAAGTGTGTACTGATAATAGGTTCGGAAATAACCGAAACTCTACATGATCAATATCAAGTATTACGGAGTTAACGTACAAGTGTAATTTACTTTAATTATAATAAAACAATTATAATGCGGAAAATTAAAGTAAATGGCATATCAAGATTTTGTTAACGAGGAAACTGCAAATACAGAAAAACTCCGAGACCTAGTCCAGTTTTGAATACTATTATAATTAAGATGCTATACAAAATCTAATACCAACTTCGTGTAGTTGAGACCAAGCAGACTACCCCTAGCTACTTAGTTCCCTCACTATCCCTACGCCTTCGACTTCTAGAGTCACATGGTAGGCCTCGGAAGATGTATATATTTGGCCTACGGTGATAACCGCAAGTGCAAGGCGTCTATCGGAGACGCGGCAAGTACGGGTCGATCCCACAAGGACTTGTGGTGCTTGATTGATCAAAGGCTTGCTCTTAACTGACTTCAAATGAGTAACAAAGTAACAGCAGATAGTTTTGTGCCGATACGGCTGATGTTGAAAGTCAAAGCAATGAAGGCAAATGAAACAAGTGAGGATAAATGGGTGCTGGGGTTGTCAAATTCACCACTAAACCATGTTATGTGCTCAACTAATTTGGCTTTTCTTGTCCTGTGATAGATAAGGATAATTTTTCAATTTTATCACCTATCTAAAGGGTTTCTCCTAGTGACACTTCAAATACACAGCTAAGGGTACTAACCCAGAGAATTAGTTGTCTAATTAAGTACAACTAATCAAAGGAATTAGCATTTGATAATTGAAACAAGAGCTGAAACACACTCAACATAGATAGAACCTAACTACAATCCATACTGGGCATGAACATCTGAGAGAGAAAAACATTGAGGTGTTAGAATTGGAGTTATCTAATAACATTAAGCACTCAAGAATGACTCAAACATGGTTGAAATCAAACATGGATTTAGGGTTTCATTAATACCCTAACAACTAAATTAAAACATCATAAAACAAAGCAATAAAACTACAATTAAACTAGAGTGGCGCTCTGGCTAGCCCAGGCGTAAACCCTAACACACAGTTTCTTCTTCTATTTATACATGCAACTCAAAAAAATCCCCAAACCCTAATTTATTATAAAACAGAAAATAATTCTCACCCACTTCTCTGAATCGCTTCTCCTCTTGTCGTGCGGCTCTGAGAACTCCATCCCTTGATTGATTGATCGAAACCCTAGTTTTAGTCTTCTCTAAATTAGCTTCTAGGGTTGGAGAAGCTAAGTGAGAGAAGGCTAAACCTAGAGAGGTGGTGCGGGCGATGATGGAGAAGGTTGTTGTTGTGTCGGAAGAGAAAGTGAGGATGGTGATGGCGTGGTGGAAGAGCGAGCTCGCTCCGTCGGGTGAAGAGGTATGGAGTTGCGAGAGAGGTATGGGGGAGAAGAAAGAGAAAGAAGGAGAAGAGAAATGAGGTGGTCGATTAGGGTATAGGGTATGGGGAGTTCGGTGTTGAGCGGGTGCATCGGGGGAATGATGAGATGGCCTAGCGAGCGTTGGATCTTGCGGAGAGATCCGAACGGTCGAGGGAGAACCGAGAGAGATACGGTGTTGAGCGGAGCATCGAGAAATATATGTGAGTGAAGGAGCGACCGTGTGATGCATTTGGGTGAGATCTCAACGGCTCGGAATGAGCGGGTTCGGATCCGGGTCGTGGGTAGCTCTAGCCCATGTCTTCCTTGTTGGGTTGCAGCTGTTTCGCGCGCGGGCTTTGGCTTTCTGCTCCATAGATTCTCGACTCCAATTCTTCGCTCTTTTGGCTCCTCAATTTCTCCGAGCTTTATTTAGTACCTAAAAACACAAAATTAATTAATACAAATATTTATTCTTGAAAACAAAGAAAACACAGAATCTGGGATAATATCTGATTTCTAAGCGCAAAAGATGAGTAAAATGCCAATAAAACGGTGTATAAATATGCACTATTTGGCACTCATCAAATACCCCCAAACCTGAATTTTACTTGTCCTCAAGTGAAACAGAAATGAAGAAATCCTAACTATACCCTGTCGCGAGTCTCTTGAATGCATTTAGCGAATGCACTAAGCCTTTAAACCTCTAGGTGTCCCTAGTGGACGAGTTGTAGTCTCGTGAGGGTTTACCAGAGGTGTACCCACAAAACCTTCTCCAACTTCAGAGTGTAAAAGAGTCTCAAGCATCCAAGAAGCAATGAGGACATAAAGTTTCTGCATGCTAGTAACAGAAGTTAGAACTATCGAAGAACGCCTTCTCATCCTTAAGTGCTGAGCGAGAAGTAACCATACCATATGAAAGAATTCGGATTCGATTGTGATCATAAGTCTCAACTTCCGCCTCACCATTAAGGTTTTATGATAATTGCACTCAAAAAGATCGCTTTTTAGTCTCTCATGTGTGTGCAGCGCAGGAGTAAAGAGAGAAATCCCGCACACGTTGTAGGTAAGAAGGATAACCTTCCGAAATAAAATACGGAGACTCCACGAAGTGTGGACAAAAGAATCTTTTCGATGATCTCTAAGAAAGGAAATCAACCATTAGCAAGGGGTGGGAGTACTCACTCACTTCTCACCCGATCGGCAATTAATATCACTCTCTCATAAGAACCATAGAAACGTCTTCAATCTTCACTTGTTGATGACGAACTTCTAAACTTCACAAAAACTTGACAAATTTTAATTTTTCTACTCAAATTCCTTGTTGTTTGGATTTTTCTTTTTGAACTCTTCTTTACCATGGTGATAGCAAAAATAAACGACAATATTTTTTTTTTTTGATTTTTTTGATTTTTGATTTTTGATTGATTGATTGATTTTTTTTTTTTACATTACAATAAGTGAAAATAAAAATACAAATAATGAAACAACTAACTCCATGGACAAAGGACTTTGTCACTCAATTTTTCCACAACTTGTATTGTCTTGATTTTATAAATTTTATTAATTCTCATCCTATTTTCTTTTCTTTGTTGCACATAAACCTTGGACTATATCAATTTTTCTTTCAATATTCTGATAACGCTCCGTTTGCTGATGATGATGTGTTTCTATGGGTCTTGCTGATTGAGAGAGAGAGTGATGCTAACTGCAAATCGGTATTTAGAAGGAGTTTTCATCTTTAGACGTCACCCTCATGATTGACAAAAACTAGCACTCAAGAGATCAAAAGTAGTGTTGAAAATGGTGCGAAGTTGGGTAGCTCACCATTCCTACCCGGAATTTACGTACGGTGACACACACTCTAACAGCTTTTCTAGAAAGTTGCAAAAAAATTGAAGGTTGGTGCCTCACTTGATGTAAAATGGGTAGTCTCCACTATGGGTGATCACAATTGTACTACCGAATATCTAACAGCACCTAATTCGCCCTCCGGTATGGTTAAATCCAACTTTAACGCTCTAATCAACTAAGGAACCCGATTGTGTTCTCCGGTACTTCTAAGTTCTGTTATTTCGGTCAGAATCTCTATGTAAACATAGCTAGAAGCATGCTAGTGACTCTAAAATCTCTAAGAGTTGGAGGTTTTTACAAAAAGAGTTTTTGAATTTAATTTTTTTTTTTTTTTTTTTTTTTTAAGATGAAAATAAAAGGTAAAATAAAAGACTAAAAACTCTAAATGCAAATGCAAATGCACCCCCAAACCTAAATCAAACATTGTCCTCAATGTGTCGACATATAGAAAAATTTTAAACAGTCACATACCGAGAGAACTATGTTGAGAAGAGAAAAAGGGAAGAGATTACCGGATGTCGGCGGAGCACGGTTAAGCTTCTTTAGTCAAGGCTAGAATCCAACATTCTCAATGGAGATCATATCGGATTAGCATAATATATGCGCATGAAGACTCAACCGATTCAAGAAAAGAAAATTTAACAAGTCCTACTGGATATATACAATGAAAATTCACCATAAACTAACAATCTAATGAGTTGAGGATCAACCCAATAGAAAATATGTACACACATTAACAGCCTTACACAAATATAATATGATAGTACAAGTAAGACTGCAGATGTGAAGGAGTTTCCCCCAAACCTAAACTTGTGAACAGGCGTGTTTGTGAGAACAAAATCTTGCAATTTTAAAGGTACATCATGCAAAAGGTCTAACTCAAAATGAGTTTTGCTAATTACAGGCATACATACACATTCCAACTGTGGTTCCCTAAAGGTGTCATACTTTGATGCAAAATAGTCCAAGAGGACTTGGGAAGCACAAAGCTCTAGGCCTAAGTTAGGCATTTTCAGAAAAGTTGGTTTTGCAATTTTGTGACAAACTACACCTAGGTTTGGTGGAGGAGTATCAATTTGTGACTCGGAGAGAGGTTAGGTACATCTAGGTTGTTTTCATTTTTAAAATCATTTGTACCATCACACACTTTCCTAAAGTCAAAAGAGGGTAAATCATGTTCATTTTCACGGGATAATTGCACAGTTCCACATCATCATCACATATATGAATATTAGAAGAAGCATCATTCATGGGGTTCACAGAAGAGACACTTAATGTCTCTGAACCTAAAGATTCTACTACATTTTCAAAATACACATGCTCTTCATATTCATCATCATCATCATCATAGCAATAATTCATCTCTCCATTCAAAAATGTAGTATTTTTAGTGTACTCATCTACCTCTGGGTTAGGTTCATATTCAATGTTAGTTGCATGAGTAAGACTAGAAACACTATTTTCAATCATATCATTTTGTAACTCAATCAGGTTCCTTTGAAGAATCATTTTGAGTTGTTCTATTGAAGGAGAGTCTTCACTAGTGGGTATGCATTCCTCATATGGATATTCATTGTATGGTTGTGCATGAGGTTCACTAGAGAAGGGAAGTTCAAACATGTTGCTATGTGGATGGTCATGTATTGCATTCATTTCAAGCCTAGCATTTTGCTCCATGAGTGTTTCCATTATTGATTGCAAACTAGGAGTTGGGGGAGTATAAAATTGTTCATCTCCCCACTGTGGTGAATGATGCATGTGTGTAGGTTGATTATGGTCCCAATAGTCACTTCCAGGACACTTCGTACATTGGATTATCATGGTTTTCCCTAGACTGCCTAAAATCATGCAAAATATAACAAGTACTCGGCGGGGTGGTCTAAGCCACCACATAAGGTGCAAGCATGCATTTCATATTGCCTAGGGGGATTAGATTTGTGTTTGCTCATGTAATTGCCTTTCTAAAGCAGAAACTTGAGCTTCTAATTGATCTAGAAGTGATAACTGGGTGTGAGAAAAGTGTTCATTTTCAACCTGTGGTGGATGATGCATGTGCTCATAGTGATTAGGGTATGTGAGGTCAGGGCCCTGAGAAGGCTCATAAAATTCCCTAAAATCACTATGGTATGTGGGGAGTTCATCCTGTGAAGCGTGCCCATAAGCACGCTCTCTAAGGGATTTGTTTCCATCCCCAGATGCAAACCAAAATCCTGACATGATTTATTGACTCAAATTGAACTCAAAAAGAAACACCCAAAGGTTATGGAAAGTGGGCTCAGTTTTGGTTTAAGAGGGTTTATTTGGTTTTGTGGGCTTCTGTTTGGTTTTGTTGGGAAAGTTTGGTTTATTGGGTTTCATTTGGTTTTTATGGGAAGCCCCAGTAGTTGTGGGCTCAATTTGGTTTTGGTTTGTTTGGGATTTGTTGTTTGAAACCAGGATTTGTGAAACTGCACAGCCCAGTTGTGTGCACAACCCAACAGATGTGGGCTTCAGTTTAGTTTAAGCCCAACAGATGTGGGCTTCAGTGGGCTTGGCAGGATGCAGAGCCCAGTGGTTGGGTTTTCTGCTATTAAGCTTAGTTTGTTGCAGCCCAGGGTTGGATTCAGTGAGCAGCTCAAGTGCACAGCCCAATATTTGGGCTTCAACTTAACAGCCCAGATGTAGGTTGAGTTGCTGTGCAAAGCCCAGTGCACAGTTTGGTTGATTGTGGGTTAGCCCAGTTGTGCAGGCTTTAGTTATGTGCACTGGTTATGTGCAGCCCAAGTTTGAGTAGGGCTAAGGTATGTGAGTTTCTGCTTACACAGATTCTCAAAAATTTTTGCACAGCATAATGGTTGGTTTATGTGCTCAGACAACACAAAGCTAAGCCCACATATTCTCACTACTCGCAGCTTCAGGGGCTGGAGTTTGGCTCAACAGGGTACACAGGAGAGCAGATGGCTCACAGGGCTTAGGGTATCAACAAGTCACAGTGCAAATGGCCCACTAAGGTTTACAGAGCATACAAGATGAGTGAGCTTCAGGTGGCTCATGCAACTCAGGTGTATGCAACACCTAGCAGGGAAGCTAATTTCTCATGTGATCATGGCTCAGCAGATTCAACAACTCACATGATATTCAAGGTCTATTTCCAGTTATGCACAGATATGGTTGACAGCCAAGCTTAGGATTGACAACACAAGACAAGTCACAGAGCATGCAAGGGATGTCAACATGGTTAACAAGCGCAGGTCACAGACAACCAGGGATGGTGACCGAGTATGGTGGCTAGTGCATGATGCAAATTCTTGGCTAGATGGCAGATATTTGCAGGGGTTGAGCAATGTTTCGCAAAGTATCAACAGGTTTAGCTGGGTCAACAGGGAGGGTTGATGTCAACTCACTCAGTTGACCTCAACAATTTCAGGTTGGCTTTGTTCAAGGGTGGCAGGGTCAACAGGTCTGTGCACTCAGCCAAGGCAAGGCAACAATTCAGGGTCTGATTTTGTGCTCAGGGTATGCAAGGGGTTATACTCAGCTAACTTGGCTTTAGTTGTGACCCAACACTTGCAGCTTCAGGGGGCTAGCAAGGTGGTTTCACACAGGCTCACACAAGGGTGTATGCTAGTTTAACATATTCTGTGGAGTCATGGAGTCACTTACCTGAGTTTGTAGTTTGCTCAGAGCTTTGTGGCTCAGGCCTTGCGCTTTTTCTTGGCCTCCTAGGCTTTGCTCAGCAGCACAGGTAGCACAGCAAGCACCTGCTTGCTCAAGAGAGATGATCAGTTCTCAGTTGTGCAGTGCTCAAGACACAACAAGGTGCACAGATGCACAGATGCACTAACAGAACCACTACACAGATTCAGCTAGCCTAATATGCAGGTTTAGCAATAAGTGATTGGAGGTCACAAAGTAGCTGGGTGTAGTTGGACTGTCACAGGGGCTTGAAGAGTTACACTAACACTAAGCTACAAGGCCATGAAGCTTATAGCTCAGATCAAAAAGTAAGATGCAGGATGTGAAATGGAATGCAATAACAGATGGTTATAAAAGATGCAGAAATAAAGTTACAAGATGATGCAAGGTTAACAGCAAGTTATAAGTTACACTAAAACAGATGCAAGTTACAAGTTACACTAAAACAGATGTAATACAATATGAATATGTACAGGGGAGAAATGCAATGCAGACAAATAAACTTACAATGCTAAGTTACAGATGTACAGGGGTAGGATGAAAGGTTAAGTTATACTACAATGCAGGCGAATATGTACAGGGGTAGGATGAACTCAGTTAAGTTAGGCCAATGAACAACAGGGCACGCGCCAAGTCCCCAACAATGGCGCCAAAAACTTGGTAGGCCTCGGAAGATGTATATATTTGGCCTACGGTGATAACCGCAAGTGCACGGCGTCTATCGGAGACGTGGCAAGTACGGGTCGATCCCACAAGGACTTGTGGTGCTTGATTGATCAAAGGCTTGCTCTTAACTGACTTCAAATGAGTAACAAAGTAACAGCAGATAGTTTTGTGCCGATACGGCTGATGTTGAAAGTCAAAGCAATGAAGGCAAATGAAACAGTGAGGATAAATGGGTGTTGGGGTTGTCAAATTCACCACTAAACCATGTTATGTGCTCAACTAATTTGGCTTTTCTTGTCCTGTGATAGATAAGGATAATTTGTCAATTTTATCACCTATCTAAAGGGTTTCTCCTAGTGACACTTCAAATACACAGCTAAGGGTACTAACCCAGAGCATTAGTTGTCTAATTAAGTACAACTAATCAAAGGAATTAGCATTTGATAATTGAAACAAGAGCTGAAACACACTCAACATAGATAGAACCTAACTACAATCCATACTTGGCATGAACTGTGAGAGAAAAACATTGAGGTGTTAGAATTGGAGTTATCTAATAACATTAAGCACTCAAGAATGACTCAAACATGGTTGAAATCAAACATGGATTTAGGGTTTCATTAATACCCCTAACAACTAAATTAAAACATCATAAAACAGCAATAAAACTACAATTAAACTAGAGTGGCGCTCTGGCTAGCCCAGGCGTGAACCCTAACACACAGTTTCTTCTTCTATTTATACATGCAACTGAAAAAATCCCCAAACCCTAATTTATTATAAAACAGAAAATAATTCTCACCCACTTCTCTGAATCGCTTCTCCTCTTGTCGTGCGGCTCTGAGAACTCCATCCCTTGATTGATTGATCGAAACCCTAGTTTTAGTCTTCTCTAAATTAGCTTCTAGGGTTGGAGAAGCTAAGTGAGAGAAGGCTAAACCTAGAGAGGTGGTGCGGGCGATGATGGAGAAGGTTGTTGTTGTGTCAGGAAGAGAAAGTGAGGATGGTGATGGCGTGGTGGAAGAGCAGAGCTCTGCTCTGTCGGGTGAAGAGGTATGGAGTTGCAGAGAGGTATGGGGGAGAAGAAAGAGAAAGAAGGAGAAGAGAAATGAGGTGGTCGATTAGGATATAGGGTATGGGGAGTTCCGGTGTTGAGCAGGTGCATCAGGGGAATGATGAGACTGGCCTAGCGAGCGTTGGATCTTGCGGGAGTGATCTGAACGGTTAAGGGAGAACTGAGAGAGATCTGGTGTTGAGCGGAGCATCGAGAAATATATGTGAGTGAAGGAGCGACCGTGTGATGCATTTGGGTGAGATCTCAACGGCTCGGAATGAGCGGGTTCGGATCCGGGTCGTGGGTAGCTCTAGCCCATGTCTTCCTTGTTGGGTTGCAACCTTTCGCGCGCGGCTTTGGCTATCTGCTCCATAGATGCTCGACTCCAATTCTTCTCGCTCTTTTGGCTCCTCAATTTCTCCGAGCTTTATTTAGTACCTAAAAACACAAAATTAATTAATACAAATATTTATTCTTGAAAACAAAGAAAACACAGAATCTGGGATAATATCTGATTTCTAAGCGCAAAAGATGAGTAAAATGCCAATAAAACGGTGTATAAATATGCACTATTTGGCACTCATCATCACACACGTGAATAACAAGTCATTTGGATCGTATTCCAAATAGCAAGTGAAGAATCTATTTGGTAACCACTCTAATATATCTTGCTACAAGATAAGATAAGTTGTTGGCAAAGGCTCTTATGTTTAATCTAATAAACTCCTTTGTCTGGTTAGATCAATCTAAATATTGAATACCGAAATAATGATCTTTAGATTTGCAATCAATCAATATAGATCTCAAAGAGAAACTATAAACTGATGCCGATCTCACGCAAAATCAATCAGATCTATCAAAGATAAACTGATTCTAGTTGGATCCTAGCCGATCAAGGTTTGTGCACTAAATCCACAAGATACGAAAATTAATAAGAATTCTTCTTCGTCTTCAAATCTTCTATTATCTTTAAAATTCCATGTACAACACCACTTGAATCTCTTGTGATCAATCACACACAGAACAGAGTATGTTAACAATGGGATTATCACAAGATGTTTTTAGATCTAACAACATTTCTAAAGATCCCGTCGATACATTGATCTATTCTGAGTGAATCTTATATCAGAAGAGAATATTCTAAAGAATAAACAAATTAGTTGCAATCAAAGTTTCAACAACCGTTAGTCAATCAAATCAAATCGAAAACTAATAACACTGCAATTATTTAGTTTCCCACCAATGGTACTCGTAGAGCTTCTTGATCCCAAAAAAGTCTTTAAACGAGCGGTCGTAAGAGATTTCACCTAATTAGGATACTTTCCTCTCCGAATAGACGTCTCCACCAGAAACAACAAATAAGGAAGTTTACCTGGCTCTTATGATAGTTTGCTAGAAATGCAAACTTAGGTATTTTATATACCAAGGATGTTCAGCCACCAAGGAATTTCCAAGACCGAAAATATTCTCAAGATATGCAATGAATGCCCAATATAAATACTTGTCCAATATTTCCGAAATAATAGAAAATCTCCAATTAGTAAATGACATTACTAATTTTTATTCCAAGACTACTATGTGATTAAAACCAAAAACCTTAATTAAAAGATTCTTAATTTATTTCGAAAAGGATAACCTTGAGTACCATGGAATATCTTTAGTTGATAAGAGTTCGGTCCTATTCAAAGTATGTTGTCACAAAAATCCTTACATGGGTTCTTGGAATCGGGTATACCAATCAAGTTTAGGATTGGTTCTACCCTATTCCAAAACATGGATTACCTACTTGTTGATCGGTCACACCAAGTCACATACATGGGGATCGTTCATACCAATTACAAGGATCGGTCACACAACCACTTATGATCGGTCATACCAATTACTACAAGGTCGGTCACACAACCAATTACCATACCAATTACGGTCACAATTACCATACAAGGATCGATCATACCATCTCATGATGATTACTTAGGATCGGTTACACTAATTACCAGGACCAGTCATACCAAATCCTAAGTCTAGGTATTGTGATTGGTTATACCAAGATACATAACCTGAGTTAAGATCGATTCTACCAACTCACACATATTGGTCATCCAAAGAATATGCAATGAATAGCCGGACCAATAAACCTACTGATTTCCCTTTCGATTCATGAATCAAGTTCATGAATGTACTTCCTTTAAACAAATGTAAAACCTTCTTTTCCTAGGATGAAATCTTTACTATACACCTATACACATAATCATAAAACTATATACAAGATTATGTCGATGTCATATCTATGAAGTTCAAAAGATAAGCGTTATACTTCGTAGTATAATTCCTTAATACCATGATCATACTATTATGATCATGTCTCATCACCGAAGTATTATATACAACATGTACAATATATACAGCTTCGCATGTTATGTTTTCAATATAACACGACTTTAAAGATGCGTTAGGAATGAAACAAGTTCAAGTCAATCTTATTAACCTTAGGTGGAAGGATGATGTCGTCATTGTAGTTCGTTACTTCTTCCCATTCTTCAGGTCTTCAGAGTAATACTTGTATGTCTAAGACTTCCTAGACTTTCTAGTCTAACCTAAACAAAGTTGACTCTAGTATTTAATTAAGCGACTCTAGATGAGTTTTGATACTAAAATATGACAACCAAACTTGATATACCAACGCTTAGTGAGTCCAGCCGAGCTATGCTCTAATAGTTCACCTTTTCCCCGTCGCCTAAATAAGCGTGGAATGCAGGATCCATGGGAACTAGCTTGGATCCAAAAGATCTGATCGTGTTATTGATAAATGGGTGCTGGTTTCAACTATTGCGCTATATACAAATAATCCTTTTACAATTCATATAAATATTCAGTGTAACAACGTTCACCTTAGTCAACATATTCACACTTCACTTTTCCATCTGCATTCTCTTATCTATCCATGTGATTCTTGGATTTCACAAATTTTATGTGCATTTTATATGCTAGTATTGTGCATAATGTTGAAAAACATTGTATCAAGTATATATCAATGACTATTTGAGTAGAGTTTGCTTATTTATATGAATGACACACACAAGAAAATTGCTTATTTGTGAATATTATAATTCATGTGTGGTATTGATTCTTGTAGCTAAATAACTTATGTGGGTTATATGTTTAGCTTGCTCGGTGTCTGTCCTTAATCGTGCTTTCTTGGCTAGAAATTAGAGTATGTTTTATGGGTATACCTCTTGTAAACCCTCACGAGATTGTAACTCGTCCACTAGGGTCACCTAAGGGTTTAAAGGCTTGTTTCACATGCTAAGTGTAAGCGGGATTCCAACGAAAATTAATTAGGATTTAGCTTAGGCTGGGTGGTTTGCTTGAGGACTAGCAAAAGCTAAATGTGGAAGAATTTGATAAGTTCATAATTTATTGTACTTCGTTATCAATTCCATTCTTGTATTTGCTATTTCATATTACCTTGTATTACTCTTGTTTTCCTTTGTTTGTCTTATTCAGGTAGAATCATCCAAAATGAGCTAAAAGAGGGCTAAAACGGACATAAACGTGATCGTGGACTAGTTACAATGAGTAAATCGACCAAATTCAAGTATATTTAACCATATATTGTAGAGGATGAATAGACGAACATAACGCAAAAAGAATGAGGTCATTCCGAGTTCGTATGCAAAAGTTATGGGCATAACATTTTGGAGATCAAGTAGAAACTGATCCCTACCTATTTCCGGATCCATGGTAGGACCGATCCCTAACCTCAAAAAGTGACGAAAACACTTGCCAAATATGGAAATTAAAATTAGTTCTGAAGTAAATCTAAACCCTAGGGTTGTTGTTTAATGATACTTCTCATGAGTTTCCAGACACGTTTTGATGAGGGTTTCAACACCGAAAGATAGAGGAGAGGCTAGGTTTTTCATATTTATTCTAGGGTTTATCCCTTTAGGGGAAATCATGAGATATATTTTTCTTCCTTTATATCATGACTAGTTAATCTTTTGTTGATTACGGATGAATTCAATGTTCTAAACAAGAAGTTTTGTTACCTATACAAGTTTATTCAAAGTTTTAATCATCTTATCGTTTGTTTTCACCATTCTAATGCTAGTAGAGAGTTGTGAGATAAGTGTAATAGTCAAACAAAAATCTACATAAGTAGAAATCGTGAGACCTTGCAGAGGGATTATGTGGAGCAATTGCCAGTGAAGACAACATTAGCAAGTGGACCTTGATCTAAGAGTTTAACTACTGTGATCAACCTAAATTCACAAAACTTAAAGCGCTCGATTGGATTACACCTTGAGTGATCTACTACTTGGTAGTTCAGACGAATAAAATTTGGTAGGCAAGAACTTCCGTATCCAATGATAAAAGGAGTTTTGGGGATAACACTGGTCTAGTTGTTATTCTGCGGCTGGTGATATATGGTTCTAAAAAAAAAGTAAACATGTACATTAATTGAGTTAATGTTTGGTAATGGCGAAGGATTCCGTAATAATCTCTTTTTTCTTATTGCTTTAATCAATCAAACCAATCCCCCCTCACTAGTGGAGAAGGGGGTTTTAATGACCCACATCCTCGACCCTCAATAGCAGTCAACGGACCTTGGACTGATCAAGACAGTCGTAGATATAATAAATTTTCGGAGCACAAATTAGATGGTTAAAAACGGTCGTTGTATAAAAAATTTAATTACGATTATATCCCGAGTCATCAACCCACATCGCGACTGCTTTACCTAGTTGAATCACTGGTACTTTTCTTAGGCGGGACCCTCCTTTTCTCACCTTGTTATTATCTATGCAATAAATATTATGGAGACTGTGAAAATGACCATATTACCCTTATTGGAAATAAGTGCAATAAATATTATGGAGACTGTGAAAATGACCAGACTACCCTTATCGAAAATAAGTAAAGTAAATATTAGTATATTACACTCTTTGAAAATGACCATATTATGCCGATCAAAAAAAAGAAAATGACCATATTACCCTTACTGGAAATAAGTGCAATAAATATTATAGAGACGGTGAAAATGACCAGACTACCCAATTAAGTGTAATAAGTGAAGTAAATATTACAGACTGAGAAAATGACCATATTACCCTTATTATAAATAAGTGCAATAAATATTATGTAGACTGTGAAAATGACCAAACTACCCTTATTGAAAATAAATAAAGTAAATATTACATACTGTGAAAATGACCATATTACCCTTACTGGAAATAAGTGCAATAAATTTCATTCCATAATATTAATTGCACTTATTTCCAATAAGGGTAATATGGTCATTTTCACGGTCTCTAATATTTACTTTAGTTATTTTCAATAAGGGTAGTTTGGTCATTTTCACAGTCTCCATAATATTTATTGCAATTATTTCCAATAAGGGTAATATGGTCATTTTCACAGTCTCCATAATGTTTATTGCATTTTTTCCCAATAAGGGTAGTATGGTCATTTTCACAGTCTTCGTATATTTTTCCCCAATAAGGGTAGTATTGATACTTTATAACTTCAGTTCAACTTTCGATTTCTCGAGATTAATTACTCGTTATCCTGATTTGTTTTCATTATTCAGATTGTTATTTGCAGAGGAAACCGCTAGATCCAAACGGTCAATTGACCATGAACCGGTCCAAATGGTCTTTGTTTTAAAAAAAAATCTTGGAGAGTCGAAAACGGTCATTGAATAAAAAAAATTATTACTCCCTCCGTCCATTTTTAAGAGTCCGCTTTGACTTTGTCAAGATATTAAGGAAATTCTATAAAATGTCATGACTATCCCTTGACTAGCCTATTTAATATTACGTTATTACCAAAATTAAAATTATTAGTGTTAAAAATTCTAATTTGGATAGTATTATTATTTTAGGAAATATTGTAAAGAAATAAAAGCAAACTTATACTCCAAAATTTAAGAATTTTTATTTCCTCCATTTGATTTTGGTTTCCCACACTAAAACTTTGGAGCCTTTGGAATTTTTATTTGAGAGGGAAAAAAAATTGAAATTGTAGATTATTTCCTCTTTAGATATACTCTACCATGAATTTGAGATTTTGTCATAAATTTTTTTTAATTCTTTGCCATGTATATAGCCATGTTAACCTGGACCCATAATCAATTACTCCTTTTAAATATAAAAAAAAGAATGACAATTAATATAAAAAAATATTGAATGGATTTTTTCCTTATATATGGTGATGATATTTATGATTTTGAATTAAGTTTATATTAAAAATGATTTTATAATTATAAAAAAAAAAGGGTATATTTGATAGTTTAAGGGAAAAGTATATCTATAAACAGAGCGGACAGATAAAAATGGACAGAACAAAGTAAAAATTAGGACAGATAAAAATGGACAGAGGGAGTACTATTTTATTCCATGTTCAACGACCGGCTGACCGGTGAACCTAGCGTTTGTTATGGTTCAACTTTCTAGGTAGCCCTTCTCCACATATTTGGTTTGGTCAAGATTTTCTAGAGATCGAGTCTTCTCGTTGATCTAGGGCCGCGATTACTTAACCCCTTGTGCTCCGTTAAAACCAAGAGAACCTTATCTCTTCCATCTTTTTTCTTCTCTCACCTACACAACCTCACTCATAGCTCTTTATCTCGTTTTATTTTTCTTTCAAAAATCTCTCTTGTTCCCTTCTTTCACAAATCTTTCCAACCGGAAGAGTAAAAGCTCCTTGTCAAATAACAAAATCGTTTGATATTAACTCTTCATCCATGATCTGATAAGAGCAAAGATAAACCCTAGAACTACCAGTTAACCAAATCATTTTACTCACGTAGCAGATCTGTATTCGAGGTTTTCTTCTTCTTTGAAGGTAAATAATAAACGAATCCCAATAATGTCTTCTGCCATTTTCGATATTTACATGGTCTATGATACCATGCATCTAATAGCTTGAATTTTCGGTGTTTTGTAGTGAACATATTTCAATGGGTCGGGTAGTGATGAGAATAAAGTTGATATTGTTAATTCTAACTTCATTTCTTCCTCTCGATTTCAATTTTTCAAATTAGGTTTTTTGTTTTTTTTTTTAATTTGTCTATTCCTGTTTATTTAGAGTATATATATTTGGATCTGGATATTTTTGATTGATTTTAAGCATTTATATTGTTAGTAGTCATTCAATTTTGTTATGGGTTTTCTATTTACTCCTCCTTTTAAGTTATGGGTTTTCTTTAATGGATGAAAGCTTTCCTTGTTCCCTATTTAGCTCACTGATTTGATCTCCCCTGTGTAGTTTATTTTAATTGATCTACGAATTGTTTGCATTTTTGATAAGCGGTTTTATTTTCTCTATTACAGTTGGGTCATTCTTAGGTGTCATGGCAAGAAACCCAGTGGAATTTTTTAGAGGAGGAGCTCTTCTTTGGATCAATTTCGGGATCTGTTATATTTGGTTCATATGTATAGGTTGTTGTTCTTGTTATCCTTCTAAGTTAAATACTAGTTATGCAAAGAGTTGGTCCAGCCATATGTTATCTTCCTTACATAGTAAGTTGAGATTTTCATTACTACTAGAATCTTTGATATATTAATTTGATATTTAGATTTGTGTTTTATATGAGAGATTTGATTTGTATTCGGACCGTAATTATATCTTCGACAAACTACCATCTGGTTGTTGTTGAATATGTGAACCTCTGTAAACATAATCTGATCACAAGTGTTTTAGTAGTCGTGAAATTATTGTTTTAACTTTGTTCATTAGATATATCACATGAGACGTTGTAAGTCTATTACATGAACTTTTCCTATGGGCATACTGTGCTATGAATGCTTCTGCATCCTTTAGATATCTTTTATGATAGCTCATCATTTTTCACTATTTTAGGTCATACGCACATGGGGTGTTAAAAACAATATTGACTTTCTCTCACTATCATATACTCGACATCTTTGAAGATGTCATGCGAAGTAAGTAATTCTAATACTTTATTCAAATTCTTCATGGACTTATGGAGGTTGCATTCTTTCTTACTATGTTTGTTAACCAACCATGTCTCTACTATGACTATTTGGTTTAGTTCATCATGTCCTTTATGCACAGAGCTTTATGAAAGAATGACACCATGTTTGCTTCAATATGCGGGCCCACCCAGTTTCTTTCCACCTTAGGTGACATCGGTCAAACTCAGATTTTCGCTAAGATCGAAAACATCGAGGTGAGTTAGTTGATCTTTTTTTGCTTGTGTGATTTTATATTTTTATTTATATCTCTCATGTTCTATTATTAAGTTCCTATGTCACCAAATTCTATTACACCATCAAAATATGAACTTACTGTGTTTTTGATGATATTTTTTCAGGATTAACTCATTTCGATGAAATCCTCTAAGAAAGTTGATGGCATTATCCTTTCGTGGAAACCTTGGAATCGATTTACCACACCAGAGAAGGAATGGTCTTAACCTGAATATGATAAATGAACTCTCATGGATTCCCTTGTAGTTATTGTTGGCGGTTAACTTATTGATGGTAATGGTTCTCTCATTTTATAGGTGTTTTTATTCCAAAAGGCTGCTGTTTACAAGTGTAATATGGTTGGTAACCCTGATGTGGTTACCGGTGTTGTAGACAGTGTATTTTAACCAGTCTAAATTATATATGTTACTTGGTTCTTTAACTGGTCTTTCCTTTGGAGGAAAAGAGAAACAGGAATCTGAATGGTCAATCAAATGGTTCAAGTCTTGTTATTGTAGTCTAGCAATACTCATATTTGTACTTAGCATTTAATTCAACTGCAGGCGTTTCTGGAGATGGGTGAATCGTTAATTGCAACTAATCCAGGAGTTGTGTTAGATTCCTTCAAGACTGTAAGTTTATGCTTTTGTTTTCCTTTTCTTTTTCTTCCCTGGGGTTGATAAAGAGCATTTACTTTTGGTGGCTTACTATCACTGTTGATTCGAGGAGCCCAAATGCGATAAATATACTTCTATAATGTAACTAACTAAAGGAAATGCAACATTCAAATAATTCTTATATGTTCAAATTACCAGGATTGGGAAAATAGGATGCGTAACAATGGGTTACTTGTTATGTTGGTTTGTACCTATAGCGATAGGATGACAATTGGTTACTTGATATGTTAGTTTGTACATGCATACCGAGAGAGTAGTCAATGCCTATTAACACAATCAATTTAGTTTCTTGCATCTCGGACGTTGAAAATATTATTTGAACGTTGTTATTAAACCATGGTCTAGCCTTCAAAATCAAGATATATCTGTGTAGTTAAACTTCTAATACCTACACCGATTTTTCCTACGGTAGTAGTTGCAAGTTCGACTTGAGTAGGGGAGCTCAATTCATCTTTTCTTTGATATTTTTCTTTGTTTCGTGTCCATTAGCTGCATGATTGTAAGACAACATTATCGTTTACCTATTTTTAGAAATGCTAAGTTAGAACTTATAATGTGAGAATCCAGTTTGTTTAGATGTTTTGGTTGTTTCTTAGCCTAAGCGTGAAGCTGAATTAGAATGCCCTATGTAGTGCAAAGGCTAGTGTATTTGCAAAAGGTCAATCACATAAACCCATCATGCATCTCTTGGACTTGCGAAATATTTATCCCCTTTGTATACTCACACGAACCCAGTTCTCAAAGATTTATTTGGTTTATGCACGAGGTTAGGAGGCATCGTTACTTCTAGCACGCTTAAACGTAAGTCATACCAGAATTTGAAGCTTTCACTTTGAGCCTTTGAACATAAGTCATGACAAAATTTGAAGCTTTCTGCATCGAGCCTTTGAGACTCTTAATGCCTCTAAAAACTGGATTCTTGGTGGAGTTAAGTTTATATGGTCATTCAATCAAGGTGAAGATGGTGTTGTCTATTTCCTTTGTTTTGGACTTGGTAAATTAAATTTATTGTTTGTATGAATTCTGAGAATACTTTTGAAATTTTTAAATAAATGGTCATCTGGGTTCATTTAATTTTGAATTTGAGTTTGAATTTGAATTTTTAATTCTAATTTAAGTTTCATTTGACATTTGAGTTTTATTTGTTTAATTTCGATTTAGTCGATTGAGTCGGGCCGGACGACCAATAATCGAATCTATTTTTGATATATTAAGATTTATATCCACGACTGATTGGGGACAGTCATAAAGTTTTGACTGTTACAATCGGTCGTTGATATAAGAATTTAAACGACCCCCAGAGACACGTCATAGTTGAAAAAGACGCTCAAACAGCGACCCTTTCTTCGACCGACAAAGCAAGTCATAGATACGAGTTAAATGACTTGCTTCGTCGGTCGCGAAACAGGTGATTTCCACTAGTGCCTTTTTGTATTTTTTTTTCTTTTTCTGCTAATCCAAATAAACTATCAATCAAACAACTCTCTGTGGGAACGATCCTTACTACCGCTATATTACTAGTTAATTAGTCGATATATCTTTACTAATTTGTTGTGCCTACACGACATCCCATCAAACAATACCACTCTGAAGGTGAAGAAGATGATAATTACTAAGAAGAAGACAATTATGTTCATTTACACCAATATTATCAAAAAAAAAAAAAAAAGGTAAATCAATAGAGAATCCAGGCTGACTGGAATATGAAATAGTTGCATGATCTTAGTAGTTAGGCGAACCATTCCGTGATTCAGATTCTTTTTAAGGCACGGGTGAACTTCTTAGTAAGTTTTCGATTACTATTTTTCAAGAACCAGTGATAATTGCTATTTTTATGAAGTGATAACTGATTTAGGGGAAGCAAAAAACCTTCTAGATATCTTTATCTAGATTTGGCGAGATTACGGGTCAAATGGCCAACCTTCAAAAATCAGGAATCTACTTTAGCCATAGATATGATTCATCCGAAACATGGGAAAATGTCATGTCTCATGTCTTGTTGGGCACCCATGTTATAAGGGCACCCCGGGTGTAGTTAGTAGTTAGTTATTGAGTGTTTGTTTGGCATGTGTGCTGGGACACTGCCCTAATAAGTTAGAGTCTGTCTTCCTTGTTCGAATTATCGAATAGAATTTGTGTTGATGTGTTCTTCTTTCTCTTTTGGGGTTTTACCCTTCAATCTCACAGTGTAGATCCTATAGATTGAGCTCGATCACTCATTTTTAGTGTAGATCACTACAAGTGGTATCAGAGACGGTCTTTCCTTGGATTGATCATGGATGTTGGTGATAGATTTAAGGCTTTAGTTGAGAAATTAGCTACTATTCTTCGGTTTCAAGAAGTAACAGCAAGGGTTTTTAAAAAATAAACCCTCTCATGTTCTTCTAGCCAAATGCAAGAAAATTTTAGCAAGAGAAACGAATAAATTTTTGTTACTGGAGCGTGAGATATATTTGAGTCCATATGTTAATGAAAGTTGGGAATCAAATTCGTGGGACAGCTTCGAATTAATTGGATCTGTGTTGAAGGAAGTGACGCTCATGGAGAAAGAAATCAGTCAAAAACTGGAAGAACCTCCTATTGATTCAATTTCAGTAAACGATTTCACTTCAAAAACTTCAACCCCTTGAGCAACAGACGAAAGTAATTATCGATCCAGTTTGAATCCCCAAATTTCAATTATTGATAGAGCTAAAGATGGCAGTTTAAATCGCTACTGTGAGAAATCAGTATCGCTTCATGAAAATGTTTCTTCTCACAAAGTCGAGTCCATTTTTTTCCTTCTGTGATGGGTGTAAAGTGAATCCACTGTTTCTAGATTACCAACAGGGTAAGCTTTTCGATTCCAGAATCAATTCAGTTAATGATTTTGTTAAAAAGAATTTCATCAAATTGAGCCAGGTGGGTTTCAAACAGGTAGTATTAACCCTAACTCACATACTATTAATGGCTAAATGTTCTTCCAGTGTTATGAATTCTTCTCGTAGCTTATTCTATCGTGGAAAATACAATTTGAAGTTTGATTCTAAATTGAGGTTTCCTGATTGCATGGGTTTTCATTTTCACAAAATTGGTTAAAAAGACCAAAATCAAAATTTCCTGGGTGAAAAGGACAATCAGATTTAGATACTGTTTAAATGGACAAAAATTTAGAAATAGGCAGGATGTAACCAGTTTCATTCTGTCCATTTTCAAATATTTTTTCTTATTTTTATTTTATACAGGATGCATCCAGTTTCATCCTTGCTATTTTTTAAGTTTAAGCCAGGATGAATCCAGTTTCATCCTTGCTATTTTTTTTTTGTCCATTTCACCTATAAAATTTTTTACTCGTCCATTTGAACCGTGTTTTAAATTTTTTTGGACAAATGACCCATTTTCCGTTTCATTTTTTGGATAGATTATGTTAGGAAATTGTTCAGAAGCTTGTTTATCAAAGTGGGTATCAATTAGATGGGTTTTCTAGTGATTCAACTGCTTGTATGCTAGGGAATGATGGTTTTATAAAAATTGTGAGACAATTGGTCTATCCTTTGAGCTGGAATTGTACATGTCCTTCATAATATATCTATAACAATATTCAAGTTCGAATCATGAGTAATCAGGAAATTCAGTGTCCATATTGGTTTGTATTGTCCACTTACACATATTTCCCAACTTGTTGTGATCGACTTTTGAAGGTCAATAGAGGGTCGGATTACCGGGGAAGGATTCCAGTATATCGAGATGCTGAAGGTGATGTGTTGTTGATTTTTCTTAAGAAGGTTGTATATATGCTGGTTAACTTCTTGGTTTCCATAATTTATCTCTCAAGAATAGGAAGAGATTATAGCTATCTCGTCTATGAACTTGTATGGAGGACGAGAATTCAGTTCAAGCTCGTGGTAGATCAAAATCCAGAGGTGCTATTATTGATGGTCTCCTTGAAATGTGCATTAAACTTGTTCCCTACCGGTTTATGTAGTATGAGAATTCTTTCAGACTTGATGGAAGGGTGGTGGGAATGCATGCCGCAACTGCCAGAGCTAATTCCCCAATTGCATTAACGTTGTTGTTCTCCTTCAAAAGGAATTTCACTTGGTTCTTTTCGAGTTTATGGAGTGAGGAAAATGTTATAAGTCTTGAAGTGGTAGATGTTGGTATTCCTAATATACTTGTGTGGGGGATACTTGCAGGTGGGGCTCAAGCGTCTTTCTCACGGGGTAGTAAGAACTATACAGATTCAGAAGGGCGATAATACAACTTGCAAAGACAGATAACCTGGGGTAGTACAGACAGATCTAATGGAAACCTTCAAGTGGACGGAGGTAATATCTAGAGAGCTTTTAGATGACCCACCTGTTTACATTATTTTCCCAATTAGAAGCACAATTTCATTACAATGGGTGGTATCTTTGATGTGGAACTTCACAGTAACTTGTGTTGCTAAATGCAACTGGAAAAAACCTAGTCATCTTATTGTGAATAAGGTCAAAGCCAAGAATTATGAAGATACTAGACCGGTCTACCGGGATGAAGGTAACCACAAGAGAGGCAAGACTTACCCTGCTAGTTATGATTTTATTTGTCCCTACCAGGCAATGATTTGTGAAGATGGTGGGTTTGTTAGCCTCAAGATACTAAGCACTAGTGACTAAAGTTCTTCGATTATTTCTGAAGGAGAAATGAATGAAGCTGATCCTAACAGTCACAAGAAAGATTTCATCTTGTTATGGGCCTTATTATCCAACATTTGAGACCACATTCGCATATTTTACTGTATTGGAGGATGAGCTGCAACAACTGTGTTCTGGGGTCCAGCTCATTTACCATCCTTGAGGACAAGGATGATTTTAAGGGTAGGTATTGTCATGTCCCATGTCTTGTTGGGAACCCATGTTATAAGGGCACCCTGGGTGTAGTTAGTAGTTAGTTATTGAGTGTGTGTTTGGCATGTGTGCTGGGACACTACCCTAATAAGTTAGAGTATGTCTTCCTTGTTCGAATTATCGAATATAATTTGTTTTGATGTGTTCTTCTTTCTCTTTTGGGGTCTTACCCTTCAATATCACAGTGTAGATCCTGTAGATTTAGCCTGATCACTCATTTGTAGTGTAAGAGATCACTACAAAAAATTATCGCTAAAATCCTAAAACTTCCTTTGATGACAAAAAATGATTAATATCTTGGAACTCCTCTCTTCTTAGATAAAAAAAAAGAAAAGAAAATTTTGAACCTCTTCTACAAAAGTATTATGCTACTCTTCATGATTGGAAATCAAATTTACTCTCTCAAGCAGGAAGAGCAGTGCTGATAAAGTACGTTCTACAAGGTTACCCAACTTACCAGATGCAAATCCTAAATCTTCCAAAGGAAACTCTATAGCAAATGGATAAAATAGAGACTTCTTGTGGAATAAAGATAAACCAAAAGTAGAGGAGGTTATTTTAAAGCTTGTGTCAGCAATTGTAAACCAATTTCGCAAGGAGGTCTTGGAATAAAAAACCCCCATGAATTCAATATTGCCCTCCTTACTAAGATGGCTAGCAGACTTATCTCAAAACACGACCAACTTTGGACTCGATTGCTAAAAGCTAAATATTTTCCTAATAATCACCCTCTAGAAGCTTCTAGGACATCAAATTTATCTTGGATCTGGATTAACATCCAAAAAGGTCTAAACCTTATTAAAGGTAATTTTGTTTGGCAAGTCAAAATGGAGCTTCGAAAAAGAATTGGGAAGATAAATGGGTCCCTACTGAAGACATAATTTATAAACCCATAAATATTCCAGAGCCTGCCCCCACAAAGGGTAATTGAACTGATTACTCAAGAAGACAAATGGGTTCAAGATAAAATCAATAATCTCTTCTCCCCTAATATAAAAGAATTTTTTTAGCCATATCTCCAAACAGTCAAGAACAAGACAAAATTAGATGGCAACACCACTCCTCTGGAATTTTTTCAGCGAAGAATGTTTATAATTTCCTTGTAAACCAAGATAAAAAAACAACAGTTCAAGTGATTTCCCTTGGCAAAAGATTTGGAAAATTAAAGTGATTCCAAGGATCAAATTATTTATTTGGAAATTAGCTCAGAAAGCTCTCCCAACTAATGCAAGACTCGGGGCGCATAATAAAGATTTTAATACGGATTGCCCGATGTGCAACTCACAAGTCCAAGAAACAGAACAACATCTAATTCAATCTTTCCCATTTGCTAGAGCTATTTGGTTTGGTCTATCTTTGGAAGCAATGAACACAAGAATTAATGCAGACTCTATATCAAACTAGATTAAAGAGTGGATTACGGTACCAGATTTTATTCACTTCTCGGATAAAATTGTGACAATCTCCTGGTTCATGCGGAAGTATAGATGCTCGGTAGTCTTTGACAAAATAAGTCCAAATCCAAATAATCTTATAGAGCAAATCAAGAAATTCTTACAATAATATCCTCAAGAGAATATCTAAAAGAGTAAAATGGTTCAAAGAAGTATTGATTTCAAGGATAAATAGTCAAATTTAACATCGGACTGGATAATATTTATTGATACGACCTATAAAAAAGAAAATTCCTTCATGGGATATGCTTTCATAATTTATTCAATGGACAATGATACTTTCACGCACATCGCAGCTGGATCAGATAGGTCTTCCTCGGCTCTTCATGCAGAATCAAAAGCTTTACTAAAAGCTTCCTCTTGGCTAAGTGAGAATATTCTATCAAGTGTCACTGATAGGTGTAGAATATACCGTATTTACTATATAGAGTTTATGCTTTCTTTGCTATTTTTCGTGTGAATTATGTATTTTATGGTTGTTTTTGAGTTATCAGGTACGCTGGAGTCGCACGGAGGAAAAGAAGCGGAAATCATCTCAATTGGAGAAAAAGGGCCAAAGACCCAATGGAACTCGTTCAAATACAAGATTTCTACTTTTCATTATGTAGAGGACGAGAAGATGAAGACAATGGCGAAAGAACGGAGTCATTCTGAGCTCGTATGAAGAAGTTATGAACAAAATGAGAATCGGAAAGAAAAGGGCAAGATGGTCATTTTAGTGGTGAATGCTATTGGCATCCCAATTCAAGTTAAGGGGCTGCCATAAAGTTAGCCCTTATCACTTTGACCAGACACTGACTAACCTACCCTCATTTAATCTAACCCTAAATCGAGATATTAGTTCTATCTTCTCAATCATTTTCTCATGTCATTTCCACCTGAATTAATGAGAGAGCCAGAGAGTGAAAGAAGCAGGAAGAAGGTGCGCCACGGAGGAATTGATATACGAGGAAGAAATTGGTTCTTTAGTTAATGGAGGAGGTAATGATTTTGAAGATATTGGTGTTTCTTGTTTGATTTCAAGAAACGCCGTTAGGGTTCGATGGTGTTGAGGATTTTGGGTTTTCGTGAAGATAGAGAAGCTGTGAGAAGAGGAAGATAATGAAGAAATTTGAGATGGGGTTTGCTGCCGTTGAAAGTAATTGATTGAGTTGATTCAGAGTTAGGGGTTCTGCAGGTTTTGTGTAGATGCTCTCGATTGAAGTCGATGTAAGATGTTGCTCAATTTTAGGTCGAGATGGGTTTCTGGATTGGAGTAATGATTTGAATCTGGTGGCTTGGGTAGATGGCTGAGTGGTGTTGCTTCTATGGCCGGGAATGAAATGCAGATGGCGAGAAGGCTGGCCATGGATGAATTCAGTGCAGCTGGTGGATTTATTTGCAGTGCCCTGGCTCTAGTTGCAGGCTAATGGGACTGGTTGGTGCATTGGTGGCACTGCAATGATGTTAGGTTGCTGTGCAGGGGCTGTTGAGCTGTAGAAGTTGGATCTGTTGCTGCCATGGAGTGAACTGAGTTTAGGCTGAGATACAAGGATTCGTTGATGTTGTCGATGAAAATGGTGATGCTGAGAAGCAACTCAGGCTATCTAGATGGGAAATTAGTGCTGGTGGTATTAAGGCCTGGGGGTGAACTCTGGAGCAAGAAGTTGCAGGTGCATAAGCCACAATAAATGGAAGTGCTGGGTGGTCTTGGTTATGAGCTGGAACTAAAGTTCAAACTAAGTGATTTTTGGGCTCAGATATAGCAGGTGAGTTGATGCAGCTAATGGAGAAATTGTTGTGTGTCAGGGAAATGGGGTCTGTGAATGGAAATGGAAGGTGTTAGTTGTGATGCTGTTGCACCTGATAGCAATGATGTTGGAGCTGAGGCGGAACGGTACTCAGTGGAGCTACTATGTGGCTAGCTAGGCAATGGTCCAAAGCTGGTGTTGCACCAAGAATCGGTGGAGGTCTGGGTGCGGTGCAAGACCCGGATGAACTGTGGTTGATGTTTGTGATATAGCAGGTAGAAAAGTGTTGTCGGTGAGTGGGAAAATGAACTGTGGTGGTTTGATACACCGGGTTCTTGGTAAGAGGATATGCGATTCTTGTGTCTTGTTCATGGGTTGTATTGCAGGCAGCTCAATGAGGTGATTATGGAGTCGGTAGTATGGCTTTGAGATGGTGGATGTAGTGGAGCTTGTTTGTGGCTCGGGCGGGGAAAGCTGGAGTCGTGATGTTGGCGGACTACGGTGATGAGCCATATTTAAAGTGCGATTCTGAGATAGGGTTAGAATGAAATTGCAGAATGTGGATTGGAGCTTGCAAGACTTGGAGTTGGCTCTAAGATGTTTAAATGAACCTGGTGATATTGGTGAATGCAAGCTACAGCTCAGATGGAGGATATGTGAAGAGATGGCTTGTCTGTTGAACAGGTTGAACTGAAGAGGCAGTGAAGCTGTTGCAAATGGTGGTGAAGGGATTAAAGGGAGAACAGAATGCACAGCCATTACGGCTGGAGCTGTAAGGCTAAAGCACCAGGATTGTGCATCATCAGAGTTTGGCCAGTGCAATAGCTTATGGCCTGGCAACTCAGCCCAATCAGCTGAGTCAGTGCCTGACTCTGACCTGACTTATCCTGACTCGGTCTGACTCCGATCCAACCCGGTTTGACCCGATCCGACTCACCCGTTGACCTGATCCGATCCGACCCGAGATGACCCGGCCGTTCTGACCCGTTGACCCGGTGGCCGGTTTGACTTGGCCGGTCACCTGAAATAGTTTTCCGGCGAGCGTTTTTGGGACAAAATTTCTACACGGGTTTCTCTCCATGGTGGGCCGGATGAATTTCCAACTAATGGACTTTGAAGACAAAACCTAGTTTTGGAAGGAGAAAAAGAGTATAAAGGGAAGACTTCTACAATGTTTTGGGAACCACGTTTTATTATTATCTCTTCTACTTTATTCTAGGGTTTAGAACATGAAACTTCTCTTTCTTCTTGTTATGAACTCCTTGAATATGAGTACCTAATTTTATTATTGGTTATGGAATAGTTGGATTTCACAAAGCATGATTCTTTGATTCAATATATTAGTTTTGTCTCATAATTATCGTTTGCAATTCTCTGAAAATATTGTTTTATGATTGATTGATTGTTTTGTCAAGTTGCAAATTGGTAGAACTTCTAATCACATCTATTGCTAGTTTAGGTTTATTATACGCAAAAGTGATATTCCTTGGATACAAGTAGCATAATATGATTATAGTTTGTAGTGATATATTCTTATGATCATATGTGAATCGTAACCTTTGTTAAATTGAATTAGTGCGCTTTCCACGTTCAATTGCTTTGATTGGCCTGATTTCATAGAACTTAACGCATCTAGGGAATTAAACTTGATTAGTGCTTTTACACGTTAGGTTGTTCCTTTAGGTAGAATTCATATTCGCATCTTTTAATGTGTTTGTTGATGACATGAGGAGGTTTGCGAGATATTCTTGCGATCAAGGTATTCTAGGGTCTTTGATAAAAGTTGAGATTAAATATCAATTCTAGTTATTGTGAAAAGCATGTTAGTGAATGAAAACGAAATCCTTAACCAATATCTCTTCTATCTTATTTGTTTGCTTATTTGTTTATTTGCTTTTATTTATTTTATTTCATAAAATCACAAAACCCCGGTGTTATTTATAAGGAACCATAACAATTTGACAACCTAGACCTCTCTGTGGGATCGATCCTTTCTTGCCCTTGCTATATTTATATTTTGAGTAGTAAGAAAGTGTAATTATATTTGTGTCGGCTGACAACCGGTCAAATTTTGGCGCCGTTGCCGGGGAGGCAGCGGTTGTTAATTGTTTTTGGTTTCTTATTTTTGTATTTAGTTTTTGTTTTATTTTTATTTTTATTTTTCTTATTTTATGGGTTCTAACCTTGGTTTGAGAATCTTATTTCAGGTGCTTATTTACATGGAAGGAGCATATTGGAACGATGGATACGGGTTTCAACCTCAACAATATGATAACTACCAATTCCATGGGTATAATCAAAACCAATTCATTGGTTATGACCAATATTCCATGGAACCTTGTGGTTTTCCTCAACAACCTTATGGCGGGTATGTGTGTGAACAACAACAAGGATGGGAGGATTCTTATGCTCTTGAACAAAAAGTCTCTAATTTTATAGATAAAGTTTCCACCTTTTTACAAGAGGAATTTCAAAAAGCAAAAGAGACTACAAACGAGCAACTCCAAGAACTTCGTGAAAGTATGACTATCTTGCGAAGAGACATTGATCAATATAAGGAAGATATGGATAATTCTAATGTGCATATGGTTTGTGATGACTATTTGATTGATGCTAATGTTGAAAAAGGCCAATCCTTGGGCACTTTCGTTGATAATTGTGTGGTTACCTCAACTCTTGATCGTAATAATGATCATTCACCTATTCAAAAGGATGAGTTAGAGATAAGTAACACTAAATTCAGCGAGGAACAATCTTATGTTGACTATGATAGTGACGGTGATTATGATACATTGCTTGAAACAACTCATGGTGACATCACCGAGGAGTCTTTTTGGGATCAAGATGAAGAGGAATATGATGACACTTGTGTAGATTACTCAAGCATTGATCTTAATAATGATCAAGAGCCTATTCAAAGGGTGGAGCTTGAGGATGATGCATTTTCGAGTGTTCTAAAAAGTTTCTTATAATAAAATTTGGATCCGCAAAAGAGTATGTGCCTTACAACAAAGAGGAGTATGTTGAGAATGAGACCGTTATGACCAATATTGTGGAAGACCCAATTGAGCTTGCATATGATTGTAATGATGATGTTTATGTCGAGACTTTGGTTACGGCAGAAACGGACGAAGAATGGTTGCAAGGTTTGATAGAGGACCATGATACACAAGAGGTGAATAATTCACTTGAGTTTTTCAAGGATGAAGAGGATTCCGTAATACAAGAGATTGTGAAAGGTTTATCTAACCCTTTGCCTATTGTTTCTTCTCCTTTACCTCTTATTGGTTTGAATGTATGTGCTTCGAAAACATTGTTGAATGACTTTGTTTCTCGTTTTCCGCCATTAGAGACACTTGATTCTCATACTATGCAGGTTATGGAACCAGAAACCGTGGAGGTACCCGACTCATATATTCTTTATACACTTCCACGTGTGGACAAGAATAAGTGTGGGGGAAGCTTTTATCGGTTCATAGCTTCACTTTTGCTTTATATTACTAATATTTGTGTGAAGCTAGTGTTTGCAAAACAGGTTCTATGGAAGGATCCTCAACTTTTCCGATTATTGGTGTATGGGGAATGAATCTTACAAGAAGCTACGTCGGGCCGTCGACTTTAAAACAAGTGCTTAGTGGGAGGCAACCCACCGGTTTTGTATCTCTTATCCTTTTGCATTTTATTTAGTTTCGTTTATTTATTTTTTACTGTTTTCATATCATATTTGCATCCCTATGTTTAATTTCATTGAGTCCGTAATCTATCTTAGAAGAGAATTATGACGAATACCTTTTCGTCAGAAAATTTCAGACTGCGCGTAGTTCAGTCCAGAGACCATAACTGTCAGACCGTTTATCAAAACACTGTGAAATTTTGACACTGTGTAGAAAACACGTAGATGAACAACTTTTGTGAAATGGAGTTTTTCCAAATTCCTTACCAATTTGCACAGTTTTTGCGTTTTATCTGCTGTTACGTCAGAATTCAGAACTTTCGGTTTTACACATTGAGGACAATGTGAAGTTTAAGTGTGGGGGAGCATTTATATGTTTGTATAGTTTGTTTTTGACACCATTAGTGGATGGAACCATTTTGAATGCAGGAGTTGAGGAACCGATTAACTAAAAGGGAAGAATATAGCTCAGAAATCACAAATTAACATGATAGTTGTTACCATATCTCGGAATATCACCATATCACATTCTATTTTTATTTTTCCATATTTATCTATTGTTCTCTAAGTGTTTTGGTGGGTCACTAAAAATCGACGTGTTATTACTGCTAGGATGAAATAGAGTGATTGAGTTACAAGAAAAAGAGAAAAAAAAATATATATAAAAAAAAAAATTTGAAAAAATATATAAAAAGAAAAAAAAAAGAGACCGATCAATTAGACCAAAACGGAATAAAAAGACACTTGGGAATAGCAGTATGTGTGAAACGTAGTCCCTGTCTCCGTCGCCTAAACAAGCGTGGAATGCAGGATCCAAGGCAACTATCATGTACTTGCTGACAAGGAGCATGCGCTTGGATCCATTGATCTAATCATGCCGTCTAAAAAAAAAAGAGAAATTGGATCCAGTTTGATCCAATCATATAAAAAAATTATTATTGTGTTGAATAAAGTCACTTTTGGTTCCCTTGTATATGCCAATTGATTTGATGTAGCATTCAGCACAAGTAGCTCAATCCAATAGGATTAGGTTCATCTTAGCAGTGACCTTCAGACAGATATGGGAAACATCGAACACTTGTGAATATTCACCAACATCTACATCTATATCCATCTTCTTTATCTTTTCATTGTGATTGTGGTTTGTTAGTTTCCGAGTATTGTGGCTTGTTCGACTATCTAATTAGAGTTTATTTACTAATAATTGAATTGAATTTGCAAGGTACCTCCTCCTGTAGTCATTTTGGATTCGTTCATTGATTTGTCACGAATAGACGGAGTTTGAAATATAGGTTTTGTGGGTATATCTCTAGTAAACCCTCACGAGACTATAACTCGTCCACTAGGGACACCTAGGGGTTTAAAGGCTTGTTATTTATGCTAAAAGTGACCATAGCCTCGACGACACGGAGTTGTTGTATTTTATTGTTTTGTTTGATTTGCTCGAGGACTAGCAAAGTCTAAGTGTGGGGGAATCTGATAGGTGTAGAATATACCGTATTTACTATATAGAGTTTATGCTTTCTTTGCTATTTTTCGTGTGAATTATGTATTTTATGGTTGTTTTTGAGTTATCAGGTACGCTGGAGTCGCACGGAGGAAAAGAAGCGGAAATCATCTCAATTGGAGAAAAAAGGGCCAAAGACCCAATGGAACTCGTTCAAATACAAGATTTCTACTTTTCATTATGTAGAGGACGAGAAGATGAAGACAATGGCGAAAGAACGGAGTCATTCTGAGCTCGTATGAAGAAGTTATGAACAAAATGAGAATCGGAAAGAAAAGGGCAAGATGGTCATTTTAGTGGTGAATGCTATTGGCATCCCAATTCAAGTTAAGGGGCTGCCATAAAGTTAGCCCTTATCACTTTGACCAGACACTGACTAACCTACCCTCATTTAATCTAACCCTAAATCGAGATATTAGTTCTCTCTTCTCAATCATTTTCTCACCTGAATTAATGAGAGAGCCAGAGAGTGAAAGAAGTGGGAAGAAGGTGCAGCCACGGAGGAATTGATATCTGAGGAAGAAATTGGTTGCTGCCGTTAATGGAGGAGGTAATGATTTTGAAGATATTGGTGTTTGCTGTTTGATTTCAAGAAACGCTGTTAGGGTTCGATGGTGTTGAGGATTTTGGGTTTTCTGTGAAGATAGAGAAGCTGTGAGAAGAGGAAGATAATGAAGAAATTTGAGATGGGGTTTGCTGCCGTTGAAAGTAATTGATTGAGTTGATTCAGAGTTAGGGGTTCTGCAGGGTTTGTGTAGATGCTCTCGATTGAAGTCGATGTAAGATGTTGCTCAATTTTAGGTCGAGATGGGTTTCTGGATTGGAGTAATGATTTGAATCTGGTGGCTTGGGTAGATGGCTGAGTGGTGTTGCTTCTATGGCTGGGAATGAAATGCAGATGGCAGAGAAGCTGGCCATGGATGAATTCAGTGCAGCTGGTGGATTTATTTGCAGTGCCCTGGCTCTAGTTGCAGGCTAATGGGACTGGTTGGTGCATTGGTGGCACTGCAATGATGTTAGGTTCTTTGTGCGGGGGCCGTTGAGTGTAGAAGTTGGATCACATTCTTTGGAGTGAATCGAGTTTAGGCTGAGATACAAGGATTCGTTGATGTTGTCGATGAAAATGGTGATGCTGAGAAGCAACTCAGGCTGTCTAGATGGGAAATTAGTGCTGGTGGTATTAAGGCCTGGGGGTGAACTGTGGAGCAAGAAGTTGCAGGTGCATAAGCCACAATAAATGGAAGTGCTGGGTGGTCTTGGTTATGAGCTGGAACTAAAGTTCAAACTAAGTGATTTTTGGGCTCAGATATAGCAGGTGAGTTGATGCAGCTAATGGAGAAATTGTTGTGTGTCAGGGAAATGGGGTCTGTGAATGGAAATGGAAGGTGTTAGTTGTGATGCTGTTGCACCTGATAGCAATGATGTTGGAGCTGAGGCGGAACGGTACTCAGGTGGAGCTACTATGTGGCTGGCTAGGCAATGGTCCAAAGCTGGTGTTGCACCAAGAACTGGTGGAGGTCTGGGTGCAGTGCAAGACCCAGATGAACTGTGGTTGATGTTTGTGATATAGCAGGTAGAAAAGTGTTGTCAGTGAGCTGGGAAAATGAACTGTGGTGGTTTGATACACTGGGTTCTTGGTAAGAGGATATGCAGTTGTTGTGTCTTGTTCATGGGTTGTATTGCAGGCAGCTCAATGAGGTGATTATGGAGTCAGTAGTATGGCCTGAGATGGTGGATGTAGTGGAGCTTGTTTGTGGCTCAGGGCAGGAAGGCTGGAGCTGTGATGTTGGCAGACTCTGGTGATGAGCCATATTTCTGGTGCAGTTACAGATAGGGTTAGAATGAAATTGCAGAATGTGGATTGGAGCTTGCAAGACTTGGAGTTGGCTCTAAAATGTTTAAATGAACCTGGTGATATTGGTGAATGCAAGCTACAGCTCAGATGGAGGATATGTGAAGAGATGGCTTGTCTGTTGAACAGGTTGAACTGAAGATGCAGTGAAGCTGTTGCAAATGGTGGTGAAGGGATTAAAGGGAGAACAGAATGCACAGCCATTACGGCTGGAGTTGTAAGGCTAAAGCACCAGGATTGTGCATCATCAGAGTTTGGCCAGTGCAATAGCTTATGGCCTGGCAACTCAGCCCAATCAGCTGAGTCAGTGCCTGACTCTGACCTGACTTATCCTGACTCGGTCTGACTCCGATCCAACCCGGTTTGACCCGATCCGACTCACCCGTTGACCTGATCCGATCCGATCAGTTGACCCGGCCGTTCTGACCCATTGACCCGGTGGCCGGTTTGACTTGGCCGGTCACCTGAAATAGTTTTCCGGTGACTTTTCCGGCGGGATTCCGGCCACAATCCCAGTTTTCCGGCGAGCGTTTTTGGGACAAAATTTCTACACGGGTTTCTCTCCATGGTGGGCGGGTGAATTTCCAACTAATGGACTTTGAAGACAAAACCTAGTTTTGGAAGGAGAAAAAGAGTATAAAGGGAAGACTTCTACAATGTTTTGGGAACCACGTTTTATTATTATCTCTTCTACTTTATTCTAGGGTTTAGAACATGAAACTTCTCTTTCTTCTTGTTATGAACTCCTTGAATATGAGTACCTAATTTTATTATTGGTTATGGAATAGTTGGATTTCACAAAGCATGATTCTTTGATTCAATATATTAGTTTTGTCTCATAATTATCGTTTGCAATTCTCACGAAAATATTGTTTTATGATTGATTGATTGTTTTGTCAAGTTGCAAATTGGTAGAACTTCTAATCACATCTATTGCTAGTTTAGGGTTTATTATACGCAAAAGTGATATTCCTTGGATACAAGTAGCATAATATGATTATAGTTTGTAGTGATATATTCTTATGATCATATGTGAATCGTAACCTTTGTTAAATTGAATTAGTGCGCTTTCCACGTTCAATTGCTTTGATTGGCTTTGATTTCATAGAACTTAACGCATCTAGGAATTAAACTTGATTAGTGCTTTTACACGTTAGGTTGTTCCTTTAGGTAGAATTCATATTCGCATCTTTTAATGTGTTTGTTGATGACATGAGGAGGTTTGCGGGATATTCTTGCGATCAAGGTATTCTAGGGTCTTTGATAAAAGTTGAGATTAAATATCAATTCTAGTTATTGTGAAAAGCATGTTAGTGAATGAAAACGAAATCCTTAACCAATATCTCTTCTATCTTATTTGTTTGCTTATTTGTTTATTTGCTTTTATTTATTTTATTTCATAAAATCACAAAACTACCGGTGTTATTTATAAGGAACCATAACAATTTGACAACCTAGACCTCTCTGTGGGATCGATCCTTTCTTGCCCTTGCTATATTTATATTTTGAGTAGTAAGAAAGTGTAATTATATTTGTGTCGGCTGACAACCGGTCAGTCACCTCGGTAACGGATTGCAAAATGCTAACAGAGACCATCAACAAGGCGTGCAAGGTTCCAGATTGGAGTGCAGAAAACACCATAAAGACGACTCAAACAACTGTGCAAAAACTCCCTCAAGCTCACGTGCAATATATAAATAGGAAATATAACTCTGTAGCGGATTACATTGCTAAAGAAGCTCGCATAAGGCATTTTCGGCACTTATCAACCCAACTTCAGCTAAGAATATCTAAACCTAGTGTGATGTCCAATATCTTTGGTAAAAGGATCTTGTAAATCTTCTGTACTATATTTCTTAATTAATATATTCTTTTTTCCATCAAAAAAAAGAAGAAGAAGTGATAACTAGTGTTTTCAAGAATCACGACCCACGACTAAGTATTAAAGGTGAAAAATGTAAATTTCACTGTACACAAGTATATATGCTATTGATTACTAGATGCGCAAACCGCAAGCATTAACGATTATGTTGACACTTATAACAGGCGGAAGTGGAAATTTTCACTGAAAAATCACCAACCGCGTCAATTATTACGATTGAAAACTAAAATTTTGGCCAAACTAAATTTTTATTAATCGTTAAAAATTGGTGAAAGTTTAAATTTTCGTTAGTTGGTGAAAATTACAATTTTCATTAATTAGTGAAAGTTGGAATTTTCCTAAGTCCGTCTTGGTGGTGACTAGTTGTGGTAAGAGTCATGCTATCACGCGGGCGTCCGCGTGATAGCTATAATGAAATCGCATGTTGTAGCCGTTCGATCTCTATGAAAGTCACAGATTCGGAAATTCTTCCCTAAATTTTTAACCATCCATAAATCTTATTTTTTTTATTTTGTATTCAGTCCTCCAAGTTCCAACCAAAAGGTAATCTAAATCTTGTTCGCTTATTGCAGTCTTATGGAAAAGGGAAATCTAAAATTTGAAATTCAATTGTAAGTTAGTATCGATGCATTTATTTTTCCCCTGAGGAAGATCAATAACTTCATCAGAAAAATTATTTCAATCCAAATATTGATCCCTTCTGATTATGATTAGGTCGGTCATCAACTACATTGAAATGAATTTAAAATAAAGAGTTCAGATCATTTCACTTGGTACTATATATGAAATATAATTGCTGGAATTTGAAATATGATTGATTCATTTTGACATTGATTATATGAAAGTGGATCGTGATGGGGTTTTCCGTTCAAGGTTTTGAATAGACCTCCTGATCAGGGGATGAGACAAGCCTTTAACATACACCTCAAACAAGAAAAGATGGGAGTTAACTCCTACGGGGAAACGAAATTTGATGCTGGTAAATTCATGAGAGCACATAGGCTATTACGATCAAACGAGATCACCACTCAAACCGAAGCTTTTGCGATCGGGAAGAAGAATTTTGAATAGTCATTTGATAGGTCTGAATACAAAATAAAAATGTTTTTGTGGGCGTTTAAAAAAGAAAATATACGGAGAATCCATAAACTTCCACCAATTTCGGGATGAATAGTTGTGATGGTGATCGGAGGGCTCTTGGACGCGAGTTCATTTTTATTGTCACGCGCGCATTCACGTGACAGCACGACTCGTCGTGGTAAACAAAGAGGTGAGTTATTTTAGTTAGATCAAATGAATTAATTTAGGAGTTATTCTAGGAAGGCTTACGGAGTTAATTTAGGGATTAACAAAAATAAGAATTATTTTAGTCAAATGAGTTGTTTTAATGAGTTTTTTTAAGGAAATATGATTATCACATTTATCCGCAACCGTTTTTGTTTTCTTTTCCTAAAATAAACGAAATTAAAATTTAAAAGGTTAATTTAATTACGGGTAAAAGGTTAATTTTGTAATCCAAGTCATATTATAAATAATTATGGGTTCTACATATATATAATTTTAATGATTTTTTTTTTTAACGTCTTAATTTATAATTAAGAATCGTACAAGGCTTTAGTTGGTAGCCTAGCCAAAAGTTGGGCACCAACCCCTTTTTGAATAGCTACACTCAATCGATGAAAAATAAAACTGCCTAGACCACTACCAGCATCATTACTAACTAAACAATTCTTTAAACACTTAAAAAAAATATACAGTACAATATCATCACAGAACTTTCCCAAAGTGGTGAAAGCTAAAACACCCAAACCATAACCATGTGAAACACATTCATCCAAATATTTAGTACGCCGAGAAGGGCAAGAAGTACAAGAATCATTAATCCGGGGTGGAGGTAGTGCACGACCAGCAGTCACCGAGACCTGTGACATCATAAATGCTATAGAAACATCTGGTGGTAGTCTAGATGTTGCCATTGAGCCCAAAAGACCAGCGTCCTGAACTTAAGGGATTTTGTAGGTAAGTAGAGACCTAGGGTTTCATCCACCATAGATTCTACATCTTAAACTCAAACCCTACTAGTCTGTCAACTCAGTAATTTTTTTGAATGTCTCATCATTAATCTCTGGTTCTACTCATCAATGTTCATCTCTAGATGATTTAATCATAGTCTTATTCCCTTCTTAATCGTTTTGTCTTCATTTTGTTAATCTTCTAATTTTTGTTTTGATTTTCTCTCATTTTCATGGAAACTTAATTGCTTTGGCTTTTGCTTCCTTTGATATATATTGTGATCATAGCTTTTGCTGAGTATACATACAAGCTTTTTCTTACAGGTTTACAAAGGATTGGATTCAGAGCTTTTGCTAATAGTACTTTGATGAAGATGTCTCAAATCGGGCTCAACTCAGCTAAACTCAACAACAAGTCATCCCGCCAATCAAGCACATCAAGTAAATTCAAAAATAGTCTAGTCAATGTTTCGCAGTTATTTGTCTTCCAAATTTTACTCCATTCTCTCAATAATCATGACTACACACTTTCTCAAAATAGGGAGAGTATCAAACAATTTTGTTTCCTTTTTCATAGGAATATAGAATATATGCAGTTATTTCTTGAGACAAAAACCTCTCATCACCTACCCTTAAACCCTAATAGTAGCCTTATCACGACCTTAAACATCTCGTATCTCACCTGCAAGAACCTTAAACCCAGAACTCAATCACCCTATATTATCTTGAGTTTAAACAATCTGTTCTACTCTGAGATGGAGGAAGGTAGCTCTAGTCAAGTTATCGATTTAGTCAGCAAATTCAAGAAGGCTACATTAGAGTTAGGAGATGTCAATGAAATTGAAGTTATTAAGAACAATAACAAAGAAGATGAAACAGAAGATAATTGGGAAGCTAGTGCTATCGGCAAAGTCATTATTGAAGGCAGAATGAGTTATGATGCTGTGGAAAAGGGGATTACTTTCACTTGGCCTTTCTTAACTCTGGAAAATTTAAGGATCATCGAAGTTGAGCCAAATATTTTTATCTTCAAGTTCAACCAATGGGAGCTTCTCAACAAAGTAATTGAAGAAAGACCATGGGGTATAAACAAACACCTTCTTGTGGTGCATGACTACATCCCAGGAATGACTTATACTGAGAAGCATTGAGGCTTTCAACTCTTTTGGCTTCAACTCAAGTATTTATTGCCAGAACACATGAATGTTACTTCTGTGACTAAAATTGCACAGGTTATGGGAGAAGTCATTGCTATTGAACCCAAGGACGCAATCCCTAATGGAAGTGACCCTGTCAAAGTCTGTGTTAATGTTGATCTGTCTATGCCTATGAGAAGAGGTGTGAAATGCTCTACAAATGCTGGGGTCACCAAATGGCAGCAATATTTCTTCGAACGTCAATCCAAAGGAATCTGCACAAAGTGTTATATCATTAATCACTCAAAGGATGCTTGTAAGGATGCTGCTATTTTTCTAAAAAAGGCTCATGAAAAACCTTATTTTGTGGGTAAGATCAATACCATTCGGAAAATCATTAATGATGTTACGCCTAATGCTGAAATATCTTCAACAAAGGCTCCAACAGTTAAGAAGAATCCAAAGAAGTTTGTCAAGTCAACCAGCTTTGTTCCCCCTATGGATGGTGAAGTTTTCAACTTTAACTTTCTTCTCAAAGCTGAAGGGATTAACATAGAATAGGAAAGCATATTAGGAAAAAGGCATAGGGTAGGTGAAACAACAACTCAAAGTTCTCCAGCCATTGAAACAACTTCTCAAAGTACTATGCTGAATCCAGTTCAAGCCTCTATGGATACTCAACTGATCGCAACTGGAGTTAATCCCGCAGTGCAGGCACATAAGGGGAATCAAGTAACTAATTTATATGAAAAACCTTACATCAAAACCTTTATTTCTTCATATTCGCTTCTTAGCATTATCTCTGAGTATTATAATTGCAGTTTAAATTCATTTCTTACAACTACTTGTGTTAGTCTTCTTTTTTCCTCTGCAATAATTAATACTAGAAACTACAATTTGTATTTTAAACATTTTTTTAGATACTTTCATGCATTATCATTATTAGCATTTAATGTTACATGCACTCTTGAATTAAATTTTTACGTAATTTTTAGTAAGCCAGCTTTGCATCGTTTTTCCATTGCCCATATAGGAACCATGAAAATCATCTCTTGGAATGTTAAAGGTCTAAAAGGTACTAGCACTAGGGATCACATTAGGGACTTAATCATTACACAAAACCCTGACATAATCATCATTGTTTATTGGTCTCGTGATGTTGTCTTTGTCGAAGACAAATTTCCTTTTGATGCTACCCCGGTTGTGTGATCGCTGTCGTATTGGTAGGCCTGGAAAGTGTATGAATTTTATGGCCTACGGTGATACCGCAAGTGCACGGTGTCTTGGTTGTAGAACTGGGCACGTACGAGTCGAACCACAGAGACTTGTGGTGCTCTTGTATTGATCAAAGGCTTGCTAACTGAATTTCTAGTGTGACAGAGTAACAAAAGGGTGTTTATAAGATGTTTTGCCGATACGGCTGAGATGTAATGAAATAAATCTAAAGTAAGGTAAACAGATAGTGACAATGGGTGCTAAGGTCTGCAAATCCACCACTAACCTCTATTGTGCTTTCAACTAAGTTAAATGTCTTGTTCCTATAGTAGCTAAGGACAGTGTGTCAATTCTGCCACTTAACTAAGGAGTTCTCCATGTGAAACTTCAAATACCAGCTAAGGGTACTAACCCAGAGCATTAGTTATCTAATCAAGTATAACTAATCAAAGGAATTAGCATTTAATAATTGAAACAAAAGTCAGTAACACACTCAACATAGATATAACCTAACTACAATGCATACTTGGCATGCATTGTGAGAGAAAACATTGAGGTGTTAGAATTGAAGTTATCTAATAATATTAAGCATGCAAGAACATTTCAACTGAGTTTAAACACAACCTTGAATTAGGGTTTCATTGAAACCCTAGCAAATTAAGCTAAAACAACAAAGAACAACAATTAAACCTAATTGACTGCACTGGCTAATCCAGGCGTAACCCTCACACCCACAGGCAAGTTCTTATTTATACATGCCAGAACTGAAAAACACCCAAACCCTAAATTAATTTCAAAACATAAATTAAAGATAAAACAAATTAAAAACTGTGTACCCATACTCTGAAACGCTGTTCTCCCTCTGTCATTCTGGCTTCAACAACTCCCTTGCTTCGATGTGGTGAAACCCTAGTTCTAGTTATCTCAAACCTAGCTTCTAGGGTTTTGAGAGAAGCTATGATTGAGATGACTAGACCTAGAGAACTGGTGCGGTACTACTGATGGGGTTGTTGGTGATGGAAGAAGGTGATGATGGGTCCGTGAACGGTATGGGCGAAGGTGGTGAAGGGATGGTGGAGACGAGGAAGAGCAGAGCTCGCTTTCTGCCGAGTGAGGGAAGAAGAAAGAGAAAGTGAAAGGAGAGAATGGTTTGGTTCGATTAGGGTATAGGGGTATGGGCAATTTGTCATGTGAGGCATAAACAGCGGGGGTCGATGAGAATGGCCTAGCGAGCATCGGATGGAGCTGATGGAGATCTGAACGGCTCAGGGAGGTAAGCGGTTTTGGCTTGATATGGTGTTGCACGGGAGCAGCGATCTATGATGCACGTGGAGGCAGCGACCATTGGATGTGGAAGATAGAGATCTCAACGGCTCGGGATGAGCGGGTTCGGATCCGGGTCGTGGGTAGCTCTAGCCCAAGTCTTCCTTGTTGGGTTGCAACTGATTTGCGCGTGGGCTTTGGCTATCTGCTCCATAGATGTTTGACTCCAATTCTTCGCTCTTTAGCTCCTCAGGTTCTCCAAGCTTTATTTATTGCCTAAAAACACAAAATTAATTAATACAAATATTTATTCTTGAAAACAAAGAAAACACAGAATCTGGGATAATATCTGATTTCTAAGCGCAAAAGATGAGTAAAATGCCAATAAAAAGGTGTATAAATATGCACTATTTGGCACTCATCAAATACCCCCAAACCTGAATTTTACTTGTCCTCAAGTGAAACAGAAAATAAGAAATCCTAATTATACCCCTGTCGCAGGTCTCTCGAATGCATTTAGCGTATGCACTAAGCTTTTAAACCCCTAGGTGTCCCTAGTGGACGAGTTGTAGTCTCGTGAGGGTTTACCAGAGGTGTACCCACAAAACCTTCTCCAACTTCGAGTGTAAAAGAGTCTCAAGCATCCAAGGAGCTATGAGGACATAGAGTTTCGCATGCTAGTAATGTGGTTAGAACTATCGAAGAACGCATTCTCATCCTTAAGTCTTGAGCGAGAAGTAACCATACCATATGAAAGAATTCGGATTCGATTGTGATCATAAGTCTCAACGCCTCACCATTAAGGTTTTATGATAATTGCACTCAAAAGATCGCTTTTTTAGTCTCATGTGTGCAGGCGGGAATAAAGAGAGAAATCCCGCACACGTTGTAGGTAAGAAGGATAACCTTCCGAAATAAAATCTGGAGACTCCACGAAGTGTGGACAAAAAGAATCTTTTTCTGATGATCTCTAAGAAAGGAAAATCAACCATTAGCAAGGGGTGGGAGTACTCACTACCTTCTTACCCGATCGGCAATTAATATCACTCTCTCATAAGAACCATAGAAACGTCTTCAATCTTCGGTCTTCGGTATTCAAATGTTGATGACGAACTTCTAAACTTCACAAAACTTGACAAATTTTAATTTTTCTACTCAAATTCCTTGTTGTTTGGATTTTTTTTCTTTTTAAATTCTTCTTTACCATGGTGGTAGCAAAAATAAACTACAATATATATATATATATATTTTTTTTTTTAGATTACAATAAGTGAAAATAAAAATACAAATAATGAAACAACTAACTCCATGGACAAAGGACTTTATCACTCAATTTTTCCACAACTTGTATTGTCTTGATTTTATAAATTTTATTAATTCTCATCTTATTTTCTTTTCTTTGTTGCACATAAACCTTGGACTATATCAATTTTTCTTTCAATATTCTGATGCTGCTTCGTTTGCTGACGATGATGTGTTTCTATGGGTCTTGCGATTGAGAGAGAGAATGATGCTAACTACAAATCGGTATTTAGAAGGAGTTTTCATCTTTAGACGTCACCCTCATGATTGACAAAAACTAGCACTCAAGAGATCAAAAGTAAAATGAAAATGGTGCGAAGTTGGGTAGCTCACCATTCCTACCCGAATTTCGTAAGGTGACACACACTCTAATGACTTTTCTAGAAAGTTGCAAAAATGAAGGTTGGTGCCTCCCTTGATGTAAAATGGGTAGTCTCCACTATGGGTGATCACAATTCTACTACCGAATATCTAAACAGCACCTAATTCGCTCTCCGGTATGGTTAAATCCAATTTTAACGCTCTAATCAACTAAGAAACCCGATTGCGTTTTCCGGTACTTCTAACTTCTGTTATTTCGGTCAGATTCTCTATATAAACATAGCTAGAAGCATGCTAGTGACTCTAAAATCTCTAAAAGTTGGAGGTTTTTATTTGCAAAAAGTTTTTGAATTTTTTTTTTTTTTTTTTTTTTTTTTTTTTTTTTTTTTTTAAGAAAATAAAAGATTAAAAAGACTAAAAACTCTATATGCAAAAATATGCAAATGCACCCCCAAACCTAAATCAAACATTGTCCTCAATGTGTCAACAGATAGGAAAAATTTAAACAGTCACATACCGAGAGAACTATGCTGATAAGAGAAAAGGGAAGAAATTAGGATGTCGGCAGGAGCAAGGTTGAGCTTCATTAATCAAGGCAAAATCCAACATTCTCAGTGGTGATCATATCGGATTAGCACAAAAAATGCACAAGAAGACTCAACCGATTCAAGAAAGAAAAAATTAACAAGTCCTACTGGATTATATACAATGAAGATAATGTACAGAAACATTAGCATATAACAAAAAAAAATGGGCTTTGGTTTATGTGGGAATTTGGTTTATTGGGCTTTGGTTTTGTTGGGAGCTTTGGTTTATGTGGGAATTTGGTTTATGTGGGTTTCAATTTGGTTTATTGGGATTGGTTTGTTTGGGAATGTTATTGATTACTTACTTTTTGAAATTGTTAAGCCATTTTGAATAGGTGTAAATCAGCTGACCAAAGTTATGTTTAAACGGCCAATTGTGTGCGGCTTTAGATGGGCTTAGTCTATTGCACAGCCCAGTTTGGGTGTGGGCTCTAGGTTATGATCAGCCCAGGTATGTGGGTTGATATGGGCTGAAAATTCAGAATGGTTGGCCCAGTAAGTGGGCTTCAGCTTATGCAGCCCAGCTGTGTGGTTTATGTGGGCTTGGTTGACTCACGAGCCCAGGTTATGTGGGCTACACAAAGTGTGTGCAAAGCTTTCGGTGTGTGCACCGGCTAGGCTAGCCTCTGGTTGTGTTGAATGAACAATGCAAATAAGCAAAACCACAAGGATGAACACCAATACAAACCGAAATACACGAAGTCTTTGGTAAATCTTTGCGATTCTTTGTTGAAGAGTTCACATGACACACCATAGTTTAAATTGGCGAGTAACACTATCGTGCACGCACAGTCAGGTGAGCAAGTATACAGTTCAAGCAAAGTCACCACATAAGAACACATGTATGCATACAATTGCACAAAGCAGATGGCTCAACAAGTTCAACAATTTTTTGCAGTTTTTCACAGCACTGTTTGGCAAGAGTATAAGATAAGCAAGAACTGAATGTGTGCACAGATTACAGGGCAGCTTATAAGACAGACTTATGCACAACACAACACCGGTCAGCAATTGAAACACGACCTCGGGGGCTGGAGGGTTGCACATGTCATTAGCTCTCACGGATATATGCTCACACACTACGGGCGGATGGAGTTAGGCTCGAGTTGTTAGAGTCAAGCCAGGATAGTTGATATCAACCAACCCAGATTGATTGACCGACTGAGTATCTCGTAGCTCAAACTCACGGCTTCAGAGGTGGAGTTGAGCTCAGCCTTGTCAAAGCTCAGGCCTCTCAGTGAAGAGATGGCTAATTCAGCCAATAACTAATGCACAGAACTCACAAGGCATATAGCTTACAAGCTCAACAAGGTTGCAAATAAGTAGCCACCTAGCTAGCCAATATGTTACCCGAGGTGATGAGATAGCTCACAAGCTCAGTTGGTTTGACAACAAGTTGGCTTAACAAGGTTTGCAGCTGAGGCTCAACAGCTTCAGGGGATGGAGCTCAGGGCAGATGGGCTATGCTCAGGCTGAGGTTATCATGCATTGAAGCCAAGGTATGCAAAATAGGTTGTGACAGGTTAAGCACAAAGGAGTCAGGGGAGATGACAGCTCAATTCTCAATCTTAATAGGCTAAGACTCACACTCACAAGGTCACAGGGGTCATGCTCGGGTTGCATACATGGTATATTATCATCAATAGTTCAATCATTCAATGCTCCACGAGACTCACAAAATCTTGCATTTGGTGAGCTTACCTTAAGTTCTGTGTTTCCTTGCCTTTCTTAGGTTGGCTCAGGTGCTCACAGCACAAGAAGAAGACTGTTTACTCGGCAAATAAATATCGGTCCCGAGAAGGTGCAAGTTATAGCAGAGAAGATGCATATCACTAATGACTAGCTTTTCCTTGCAAGTTATAGCTCAAAGTGCAAGGTTCAAGCTTTTCCTTTGTGAGATGACCAGTGAGAGGAACTTGGACCGACACGGGGAACAAAAGTCACTAATGACACTAAGATGCAAGATGTATAGTTGTATGACTACAAAATGCAAGAAGAGAAGTATGGATTAACTATGCAATGGATTAAACAAACTAAGTTACACTAACACTAAGCTACAAATGATATGCTGAGATGCAAATTAACAATGCTGAGTTATACCAATGCTAAGTTATACCAATGCGATGATATCTTTGAGATGATATCTTTGAGATGATATCTCTGAGATGATATCTCTGAGATGATAGATGCAAAGTTATAATATTCAAAGAGTTACAAGAAACAAAACAAAACATGTATATACAGGGATGATTGAAAAACAGTGAAGCGAGCCAATGAACACAGGGCACGCGCCAAGTCCCCGGCAGCGGCGCCAAAAACTTGGTAGGCCTGGAAAGTGTATGTATTTTATGGCCTACGGTGATACCGCAAGTGCACGGTGTCTTGGTTGTAGAACTGGGCACGTACGAGTCGAACCACAGAGACTTGTGGTGCTCTTGTATTGATCAAAGGCTTGCTAACTGAATTTCTAGTGTGACAGAGTAACAAAAGGGTGTTTATAAGATGTTTTGCCGATACGGCTGAGATGTAATGAAATAAACCTAAAGTAAGGTAAACAGATAGTGACAATGGGTGCTAAGGTCTGCAAATTCACCACTAACCTCTATTGTGCTTTCAACTAAGTTAAATGTCTTGTTCCTATAGTAGCTAAGGACAGTGTGTCAATTCTGCCACTTAACTAAGGAGTTTCTCCATGTGAAACTTCAAATACCAGCTAAGGGTACTAACCCAGAGCATTAGTTATCTAATCAAATATAACTAATCAAAGGAATTAGCATTTAATAATTGAAACAAAAGCTGTAACACACTCAACATAGATATAACCTAACTACAATGCATACTTGGCATGCATTGTGAGAGAAAAACATTGAGGTGTTAGAATTGAAGTTATCTAATAATATTAAGCATGCAAGAACATTTCAACTGAGTTTAAACACAACCTTGAATTAGGGTTTCATTGAAACCCTAGCAAATTAAGCTAAAACAACAAAGAACAACAATTAAACCTAATTGACTGCACTGGCTAATCCAGGCGTAACCCTCTCACACACAGGCAAGTTCTTATTTATACATGCCAGAACTGAAAAACACCCAAACCCTAAATTAATTTCAAAACATAAATTAAAGATAAAACAAATTAAAACGTGTACCCATACTCTGAAACGCTGTTCTCCCTCGTCAATTGGCTTCAACAACTCCCTTGCTTCGATTGTGGTGAAACCCTAGTTCTAGTTATCTCAAACCTAGCTTCTAGGGTTTTGAGAGAAGCTATGATTGAGATGACTAGACCTAGAGAACGGTGCGGTACTACGATGGGGTTGTTGGTGATGGAAGAAGGTGATGATGGGCTGTGAACGGTATGGGCGAAGGTGGTGAAGGGATGGTGGAGACGAGGAAGAGCGAGCTCGCTCGTCGAGTGAGGGAAGAAGAAAGAGAAAGTGAAAGGAGAGAATGGTTTGGTTCGATTAGGGTATAGGGGTATGGGCAATTTCTTCGTGAGGCATAAACGGCGGGAGTCGATGAGAATGGCCTAGCGAGCGTCGGATGGAGCGATGGAGATCTGAATGGCTCAGGGAGGTAAGCGGTTTTGGCTTGATCTGGTGTTGCACGGGAGCAGCGATCTATGATGCACGTGGAGGCAGCGACCATTGGATGTGGAAGATAGAGATCTCAACGGCTTGGGATGAGCGGGTTCGGATCCGGGTCGTGGGTAGCTCTAGCCCAAGTCTTCCTTGTTGGGTTGCAAACCGACGGTTGCGCGAGCTTTGGCTATCTGCTCCATAGATGTTTGACTCCAATTCTTTGCTCTTTAGCTCCTCAGATTCTCCAAGCTTTATTTATTGCCTAAAAACACAAAATTAATTAATACAAATATTTATTCTTGAAAACAAAGAAAACACAGAATCTGGGATAATATCTGATTTCTAAGCGCAAAAGATGAATAAAATGCCAATAAAAAGGTGTATAAATATGCACTATTTGGCACTCATCACGTATGCGTCAAAAATAATTTCACTTTCCTAAAGTATATGATAAAAAAGAGTTCGTATCCACAGAGAGGCGATTGTAGTTATTTCGTAATCAATTTCTTAAAGTAACCAATTGGGGGGATTTCTTATTTCTATTTTAAGCAATAAAAACAAATTAAAAGCAAAGTAAATTGTAGAAAGTAATCAATGGAGAGAGATATTGGTCAAGGAATTCATCTTCAATCTTAAACATGTGCTTGCATATACGATTAGAATTACGATTTAATCTCTTGTGTTATCAAAAGCCTAGAGAATCGAGAGAGCAAGATAATCTATTAATTTCCTAAGTTCATCAACACACACATTAGGGCTGCGTATGTGAATTCTACCTAAAGAATAACCTAACGCCTTGCGCTAATCAAGTTCAATTCCTAGGAGCATTAAGTTTCAGAAATAGGCTAATCAATGCAATTGTCATGCGTTGCACATAACAATTCGGACAATGGTCAAACTCTACATATGATTACGAGAGTGTATCACTACAAACCGTAAACATAACATGCTACTTATATTCAAAGTTATCGCTTGATGAAAAACCCTAAAATATCTATGGACTAAGATGCAAGTTCAATTAATTGGCCACTTAACTAATCAAATATCATAATCCTATCACAATACTTCAATCATGTGATCATAAAAATAGTAGAGAATTGAACGATAATCAAGAGAGAAAACTAATACATAAAGCAAACACAAGTTTTAGAAATAGGACTACATCCTTAACCAATAATATAGAATTTAGCTACTCATAGCTATGGAGTTCATCACCAAAAATATCAATGGAATAAAGAAGAAGATGAACAAAAGCAAACCCTAGTTGTGTAAACAAAAGTGGCTCTCCCCAAAGTTCCAAGAATAAGATGATAACCCAAAAGTTGTAGAATTCTTCTTTTTATAGCCTTTCCTCCCTTCCAAAATTAGGTCAAGCCTTCAAAGTCCAATAGATAAAAATCCACCAAGCCCATAAGAGAGAGAGAGAGACCCGTGTAGAAAATACGTCCAAAAAGTCATCGCCGGAAAGCTGGTATTGTGGCCGGAAATCGGCCGGAGAAGTTGTCGGAAATCGGCTCCGGTGACCGGCAAAGTCCGCCCGGTCACCGGTCAACGGGTCGGATCGGGTCAACTCGGTTGGATCGGCGGGTCAACTCGGTCAGGTTCATGAGTCAGGTTCATGAGTCAGATTCATGAGTCAGATGTGCTGGTGGTCTAACTGGGCTGACTTACCAGGCCAGGCTATTGCATAGGCCAAACTCTGATGCACAATCCTTGCTGTAGCTTAACTCCTACCCAGCCAAAATGGCCCTGCAATCATTCATTCATTCCCTGTAATGCACATTTCAGTCGTCCATTTCCTCTACCAGACTGCACTTGCACCTGCAACTTCAAACCTTGCCAACTGCAGCACTACCTCCTCTATCTATAGCACCATTTCTGAGTTCAATTCCAGCTCATGACCTGCAACACTCTAGTATGCATCTGAGCTCCACCCATTGCAGCTCAGCTCACCTGCACTTTATCCACTAGCACCACACTATCCATTCTGGCAACAACCACCAGAACTACTACCACCTGCAAAACCATCTGAGCAACTCCAACAGCTCAACAACAGCCCTACAGCTCTGCCTCATTCCTGGCACTTTCTTGGCTCAATCTCCCTGAAACTCATCCATTTCCATGAGCCCGCCATTCCCCTAAAAACAACATCATAACCTGCAACAACTCAGACAACCCATTACTTTCAACAATCCACAGTCCAGGCCATCTCCTCAACCACAAGCCAACACTTCCTGCAATGTTTACTGCAGCTTCTTCACAATGATATATGAACTTATCTTCAATTACATCTATCCCAGGCCACCACCAAACCCTGGCTTCCATGAACCACCAGACTCAATCCAACAGAGCAACGACATTTGCTCCTCTCTGTCATCACATACTCTCCATTCTGTCCGCTCTGCCTGTCATTTATCACCACTGCAACATAACACAGCACCACCTTCTCTTGCCCTGTAATGATTTCACTTGCATTGTACCAACTACACCTGCAATTGCTCACTGCAACTCAAACAATTAGCAGCAGCTCAAGCTTCCGAGTCCAGCCTGCAACCTCATCAAGTCAGCACATCCAACAGCAGTAAGGTCTTGCACCTGAGACCTGCAATCCCCCAACCTGCCAGAGCCAATCCATATCTGCTTAACCACCTACTTGCATTCAACAGCTGCAACTAGAGCCAGGGCACCATCAATTGCTCAAGACCTCATCTCATACATGACTCTGAGTCACTCTCTATAGCCTGTACCTCCTTGATATTAGCTCAGCTGCATCCTTGGCAAGCACAAGATCAGTGCTATTCTCTGCCTGCATCATCTCAATCTCAGTCTCATTCAAAGCCAACACTAGCTGCCAATTCTCAGCAGCCACAACACCACCATTGCAACCACAGCATCAGGCCATCATCAAAACATCCATTCTCATCTCTTGGCTCCAACCTCCAATGCACAACTCAGGCAACTCTGCAATCAACTCAAGCCGCATTTCATCCTTTGCCTGCACCTGTAGTTCAAACTTCTCCAGCTCAAATTCAAGCTCAATCCTCAACATAGCTCTAACTTGTCAACATTCACCTTTTCACTAGTCTTGTACATATCTCGGCCTCCACCTTCCTTAGCTCAACAGTCTCATCGATTGCCACTTCCCTGACTTGAATCTCTCAAACCCATTTAATCTATGACAGATCCATCGACCTCACCTCCATTTCTGCTCATCACAGAGGTCTTCTCTACAAACCCTAACCTCAATTGAACCAGAATCCTCAAATTTCCCTATCTGCACTTAAACCCAATATCGCCATCTCGATCCTCTTCTCAACTCATCTCCGTTTCAATTTATTCGATTTATCAACCACAATAGCTCAGACTCAGAAACCCCTCTTCAATTTGAGCATCAATCGCTCAATCATATTCTCGATTCCTCCCTGAACGCCAATGAAACCGCCGCATAGTCTTCATCTTCTCAATTCTCATTAGCAGAAACTTCTTCCCTTGATCATCTGGATCTGATTCATCATCAACAACTTCATTTGTTCTCTCGTGAATTTCATTGAAATTGTAATGAAAACAGACACCAATGCTCGATCTTAGGGTTCCGTAGGAATAGAAAATGGTACAGCCATCCAGGTGCTGCAGATAAGGGGTTACCCAGAAATGGCTCTAGGCACCCAGAAATAGGAAAAAGGGCACCCCAGTTCTTGCATGGCTTGTCGGTTTCGCAGAACCGACTGCCTATTCACTTCTTTGCTCACCCGTAGCTAGCTTCGCTCGCTTGTGAATTGGTCTTTTCGCACTTTTTCACTTTAAATGGGTGATTTCTTCTCCTTTTGTTCTCGGTGACTCCAGAGTACCTAATAACTCAAAAGTAAACATAAAATACACAATTTACAAGAAAAATAGCAAAGAAAGCATAAACTCTAGATAGTAAATACGGTGTATTCTACACCTATCATTGTGCTACCTTCGCCTCCGTCGCCCTTACAGGTATTTTCATCACCATCTTCCTCCAATATATTTCCCACTATTTTATCTCATTTGGACTCCACTGTTAATGGTTCAAATCCACTTGAGTTGGATACAAACTCCAGCTGCAATGTTGAATTCTGCACAGCAAATTGATGTTCGTACACCGCCTTCCGCCTTTATCCGCCACCTGGTACTACACCGCATGTTACTCCATCACCTGCACATATACAGCAACGTCAACGGACAGCATCATCCAGTACTGATCCAATAGCCATCAACAGCTGCAACATGTCAATTCCAGTACCGGCATCTTCTGACAACATCACTCCTCAAATTATTCTATCACTGCCAAATACTGCCAGTGCTACTCTACAGGAGACAACAGGTCAGACAACACCTGACCTACCTAATATGACTGCAGGTCGACCTATTCAACACACGACAATTTATGATGATATTACTTCGACAACACCACAGTCACGTGAGTTGATATCTACAGCTCCAACTATAAATGTTGACACCTCACCAGCTCTTGATTATACGGCTCCAGAACAGGACGACAACATCAGTCAGCACTCCATTTCTATGCAGCTTGACCTATGACGTTCTCTCCAGGGAACAATCAATGAGTTTATTTCCGCAACAAAGAGTTACTAATGACCACCCAATGGTAACACGGGAAAGGATGGTATTTTTAAACCAAAAGTTCTTCTTTGCTTCGAAACATGCTAAAATCACTTGATGATTTGTTTAAGCCTTCGTGTTATTCTCGTGCTAAGAATGATCCCAACCTGGCGTCCTCCTATGGATTTGGAAATTCATGCACTTTTGAAAAATGGGACTTGGTCTAAAGTTCCACCTCCTCCTAACAAAAATATTATTGGTTGTAAATGGGTTTATCGTGTTAAGAGACGAGCTCTAGTTTCCAAGGGATTCAATCAACAAGAAGGTATTTATTATGGTGAGACATTTAGTCCGGTTATTAAGCCATGTACTATTCGTATTATATTGACGCTAGCCTTGTCTTACCAATGGCCTATTCGTCAACTTGATGTTCAAAATGCTTTCCTCAATGGCATTCTCACTGAGGAAGTCTACATGAAGCAACCACCTGGTTATGTCAATCCTCAGTTTCCTGACTATGTTTGTAAATTGCATCGGTCTATTTATGGTCTTAAATAAGCTCCTTGTGCTTGGTATACTCGTCTCATCTCTTTTCTTCAGAAACTTGGCTTTGTTATCTTTGTTTGTGATACTTCCTGATTCATTCGACGATCACCGAGGGTATTACTTTTTTTTTGGTTTATGTGGATGATATAATTTTAACGGGATCTTCTATGGCATGTATACAATCCCTTATGAGTACACTTCACAGTGAGTTTGCTCTCAAGGATCTTGGCTCTCTTTCGTATTTTCTTGGCATCGAGGTCACGCAAACTTCTAGTGGTTTGTTTCTCTCACAACATCATTATATTGAAGACCTTCTTATTTGTGCTAACATGTAAGGAGCGAAACCAGTCACCACTCCTTTTAGTACCTCCACTGATATCCACCCGGTTGATAGTCCTTTACTTTCGGATGTCACTTTGTATAGGAGTTTAGTTGGTGGTCTTCAGTATCTCTCGATGACAAGACCGGACATTGCCTTTGCTGTTAATAAGGTATGTCAATTTATGCATAAACCTACAGAAGATCATTTGGTTCTTGTTAAGCGTATACTTTGCTATTTGCACCATACTTCTACCTTTGGCATTTTTCTTCGCCCGGAACACAATTTGCGGCTTAATTTTTCGGCTTATACTGATGCTGATTGGGCGGGTGACCATCTTGATCGTCGTTCTATGAGTGGATATTGTGTTTATCTTGGTTTTAATCTTATTTCTTGGAGTTCTCGTAAGCAACGTGATGTCTCGTGTCCGAAGATCGAATCCGAGTATCGTGGTTTGGCTATTGCGACTGCTGAATTAATGTGGATTGAATCTCTTCTTCGGGAACTTAAGGCTTATATTCGATTTCCTCCCACTCTTTGTTGTGATAACTTGGGAGCTACTTATCTCACAATGAACCCAGTGTTTCATGGTCGCACGAAACACATAGAAATTGACTATCATTTTGTTCGTGAGAGAGTTTATAATGGCCAGCTTATTGTTCGTTTTGTTTCTTTTAAAGATCAAGTTGCTGATATCTTTACGAAGTCTACTCCAAAGGATCATTTTTGTCGACTACGCTCTAAGCTCAATGTCATAGAAAACCCGCTTAGATCGAGGGGGAGTGTTAGACATATAACAGACGTGACTAATTAAGTCACGTATGTATATGATTTCCTAATAAGTTATATCTTGTATTTATAGGAAATATTTTGTAATTAAACTTTATATATTTTGTATCTCCTATATTCCTTGTATCCAAAGGAATATCTATTGTAATCTTTGATATATAAATACATAAGTATTCTTTTGTGTTTCTCATCCATTGAGAACACCCTAATCTTAAGTCTCAACTATAATCAATCAAATTCCCCAAAAAAGAAAAACATAGTAGTATATTCCGTAAACAATGGATAACGGAAGGACCAATCCAGTACTGATCATTCTTCTTAACTTGGACTATGCACCTACACTGGTGAAAATGCACTTATGGTGATTAATCAAAGGTAATCGAGAGTATTTTGCTGCTGTTATATTTGTGGTAAGCTTTTCTTGCCTTTGATCCTTATATAATAGTTTGAATCAGTTTGATGATGCAAATAGAAAGTGAAAAGGCTTTACCTGATACACAGAATAATTTTATTATGTGGAGTTGTTGGACGTTCTCTTGGTTATTGAAGATAAAAGTAAAACCTATATTCAGGATTTCATTGTGAAATTTGATTATGTGTGTAACTTTGTATTTGGTCTGGGCAACCAAAACCATGATTTATATTTTGCAGGGATGATCCTCTAGAAGCCTTCAAAACTAAAACTAACTCTTTAATCCACTTCAAAGAACCTGTAGAGAGATCAAAATTTGCTAGGATTATTTGAAACTACTTGGTTCAGGATTTAATCTCCAGCAGAAACACAAATCAACAAAAACCAAATAAAGAAAACCCTAAATGGATAAATAGATTCATACCTTTAAGGTTCCGTAATCACGGTCGTGACCAAAAGACTGAAGAGTTTTTATTATTAACCATTCATGTTAGGAGTACTTTATAAAACAAAACAAATGAACGATAAATATCCAAGAGACCGAAGATTGAAGAGCCTTGATTATGAACCATTCAAGGTTAGGAACCTTGATTTGAGATCAATTACTTTTCTCATATTTTTTTTTGGCCTACTCCCTTCCTTATACACATGACATGTACTTTTCTCAATGCTCCATTACTCACTTCCTTCCAAGTTCTGTAACATCAAATAAAAGAAATACAATTAGAACTTTCATCTGATTTATATAAAAATTCAATATTCACAATCACTAAAAAAAAACAGTAAGAGAAGTACATAACCAAAAAAAAAAAATGCCAACAAAAGCAAAACCCTAAACTTGTATCAAACTGGATAGCTGAAATTATACCACTTCCAAGCCATTAAACCAGTTAAAGAAATCAGATTGATTTGAAGTCTCATCTTTCATAATACTGATCTTTTTTCGTTTTTCTTCGTTCTCTGAAAAGCTGGGAATTGGAATTGATGAAACAAATAGTTTCTCCTCTTATTTGTCTCTCTAGTCTTTACCTCTCCTTCCCAATTTTGTCTATGAAAAATGGGGAGTCGAAACATCACCGCACGCGTGTGAGCCGTAGTCTGGATCACGCCTAAACATCACCTCACAGCCGTGGATTTATCTCTTGCGAGGAAAAATCTGAACCATCACTTACACAGGCTAACTTAGCCAAACTGTGCTTTATACTCTTGAATAACCGGGTTAGAAAAATAAATCCCTACTAATTATATATATATAATATTAGTTGGGCCTAACTTAAAACTTTTATTATCTTATAAATTTAGTGGTGTTATTAATTTAGTATACTGACCTAAGTCGGAACTCACAATAAATATTATTTTAACGAAATTATTAATTTATCGCGGTTAATTTACCGAAGTTCTTCTTATATTGTTTCTGAAAGTCATTTCCCTTAACCTAATTTATGATGTTTTTTGCTTCTACAAGTTGAAAAGTTACATTTTAAAATGTATTTAATACCTTCTTATCATCATTTTTGAATACCAAAGATAGAAGTATCTCCGCTCTTCCAAAAACAAATATCGTTCGCAAAAGTCAGAATCAAAAATGTTTTACTTCTGTGTTTAGAACTCATTTTAAAATTTATCGCCAAACTAATTTCAATCAAGTCTTGGCGCACCAAACATCCTTTAGCAAAAGTCTTCGGGTAGCCACTAGGCCCGCTACCACTACTTTCGAGAGGAGTCGGGGCACGCATAACACTTCTACGAGTCTTATCTCATTTTCATATTCATAATATTCACTTTTTCATTTTCACTCTCTCTCTCTTAGTCTACTTCTCTCAATCAAATCAGTTCGACGGTGTTTAAGCAGGAGAAATTGTCGATTCAGATTTATGTTATTGAAGAACAAATCTCATCAGTCCAGTAAGAAGGAACAGAATAATGATGATGATGATATCTAAGGAGAAACTGTCGATTGAACTAGGGCTTGTGAAAATAAAATTGAAATTGAAATTGAAGAAGAAGAAGATGAAAAAGAAGAAAACGATGATGATGATGGGAGCTCTCGACAAGGTTTAAATCTCTCTCACTTTCCTCCCTAATTAGAAAATTACGGTTTCATAATTTTAAGATTTAGGGTTTGAAATTTGGGGGTCAAAATAGTTGACCCCTCAAGTCAAAGTCAAGGAAAAGAAAAGAAAGAGGAAGTGTCCCTTAACGGAGACTGAGCTTTCAGTTAACCATTTCGGTTGTAATAAAAGGGCGCCCTTTCTTTTACAATAGAACTTCTTTCAATTCCAGTAGGTTCTTAATTGGTAATTCTATTCATCAAACCCTCCTCCATTTTCATCTTCTTCTTCTAATAATTCTTCAAGAACTCAATTCTCTGTTCTTCCTTTTCTTGCTGTAAATCCTTACTAGTAAGAATTAAGTCTTGGTCTACCTTTTCCTTCTCCTGCCTATTCTACTGTGTTATGATTAAAACCCTTTCTTGCATTTAATTTTTCTTGCAATTCTTTTCTGTAGCAGGTAACAATAGTAAAAGTAAAACCCTAGAGATTCTTTGATTGGGTTATCACCAAACGATCTAATCAGGTAATAATGTCAAATCTTGTTTTTGTACTTCTTCTGATAAAAATGTTATGTTTTCATACTTTGTTGTGATTTCTGCACAAAAAGATTGTGGATACTATATTATGTTTATAAATTTTCCCCTAGTTGAATGTAGGTTTTCCACTTTTTTATATCAAGAAAATTAAGTTCTTGCAATCTTTTTGGTAATTCATTAGTGATTTTCAATTCTTCTTCTTCTATACTGTTTATTTTTTTTCCTTCTTTTGATAATATTGTATTGTTATTCTTGTAGGTTATCTGTGTTAACCTGTTCATTCCTTGACCCCAAGAACCTCAGCATTCATCTGCTGGAGCATTACATAATTCATTAAGGTAATGTTCACTAAATAGCTTTTGCTTTTATCTTTTAAGCCTCATTATTGCTCCCTAGCTGATGTTGGAATGTATGAATCTATAATGGAAGTACTTCTGTATAGCAACTTGTGTTTAGTTCATCCATTTTCTGTCTAATTTAGTTGTAGATTAGACATGTAAAGTTAGCCTTATGAAATGTATTATCCAATTTTTGCCACTAGACTAGCTGTATGAGGTAGCTAAAAAAGTAAAAGCTTGTCCGGATGGTGTAGTTTTTCTTCTACAATTGTAAATCTTGATGTTTCCAAATCTAGGTCAGCCTAGGGCGTAGAGATTATTTTCAAGTGCTTACTAATGTGCAATTAACTAAATTATAGATATTTCTAAAGTTCACCAATCCAAACACCCACATATTTCAGGTTCTATACATGTAGTACGTAGAAATAATGAGTAATATCAAACCTCAGAAAAGCATTTTAAATTGAAGCAGATATTTTTCACGAGACAACAAAGAGAATTGATGATATCTTACACGGAATGCCACCTTCTTGAGTTTATTCATAGCAGTAAACCGCTTCAAACGTGATAAAACAGCTGAACCTAGTTTTTCAGGTGTAACTTGTTCATCCACAATCTATGGGTGGGTCACCTGATACAAAATGAAACAAAAGCATTTACTTGATAATTGCTTGCTCTGTTAAAAACTTAAAAGTAGGAAACCAATTATTAATTTTCAGGATAAATGCGTAAGGCATGTATCACTTTCATGATTTCTAGATTTGTTTGTGCATTTATAAATTTTTCTTTTTAATGTGCTACTTCTTATTGTTTTATTTCTGATTTCTTGTTCTTTTTTCTCTTCCCTGTTTTAATATTACCCATATGCGTCTATTGCAGTATCAAAAGTTCAAGATGGTAGAAATTCACGAGTTTAAAGGCAAGGAGGGAGAAGAAGAGGAACTAGTGAATTTGTATCTGCCGGTTCAACCTACCGAAACAAGAAACTTACTAATGAATTTTGCTGGTAGGTATATTTAGTCTATTATATTA